>JANHGO010001370.1:0-34656 GCA_024606505.1 Aquila spilogaster
CAAGAATGGCTCTCTCCTTCCTTCCCACCAGGGTCAGTTGTTTTGTTCCAAATATTGTCTGCAGGAGTGGAAGAAACAGGTCACTGCATCTCCTACAACACACGTCCTCTCCTCACAGGAACCTCTTGACCTCAGACAGCATTGGCAGGTAGCTACTCAGTAAGACTGGGGACACGTTTGAGCCAGCCATCCTCATGAGCAGGCTGTCCAATGGTCACATCTGAGCCTCAGAACAGCATGAAGCCATCACTGTCCTTTCCACCCCATGCTGTTGTCCCCATTGTCTTGGTGTTCCAAAAGTTCTGCCTGAGATAGCCAGAATCATACAACTCATCTTCCTCTCTGCTTAAAAATGATAATGATGGACAAGTATGGGTGGTTTAGAGTGAAATCTGTGTGACATCCCTGTTGTTTGGCATCTTCAAGACCAGGTGCAGGTGTAGTCTAAGTGAATGACAGCTGGAGAGCTATCACAACATGGTGTATGTGACTTGCCAAAAGCACTTGGATTTCATTAATTCACTGGGAGTATGCATGGGAATAGCACAAAAAATACTTGCATACCTTCAACAGTGTATCTGGTAAAAATGATATCTTTAACACAGGGCCTTTAACACGATGAAAGGTGTAAAGAGGAGCCAAAGCAAAGAACAGGTTGATTTTCTTAGCCAGGTGTGGCATGCTCGAAAATGCTATGAAACCTGAAAAACAGCAAGAGATCACAACAGTAACCTCAGCAGCAACAATGATGATATGTCACAATGCCTAGTCTGACTGAGAGTATCTCTGATCTGGGACCTTGTTGAATGTCTCTTTTTTTTTTTTTTTGCTAGAAAATGAGCCTTCAGAAGAAGGTGGTGGCTCCTTCATTTGACTAGCAGCTCAGAGCTGGGGTATGTGGGAACAGGCAATCTTTTCCTCTGAACAAATGAACTTCTATTGGAAGAAAAGGGGAAGGGGAGCATATCTGAAGCTAGAATAAGGCATAATGTGGCACAGCCAGCTCCTTGTTCCCACTCACCCAGAGAGTTGCCCTGAGCGTGGCCAATGTAGAATAGCTTCTCCTGACCTGTGTGCTGCAGGATGAAGGTCACCATGGCTGGGACATCATACATTGCCATCTCATGGAAGCTGGAAAGCAAGAGAGGAGCTGGAAGGGATGCCCGTTTCCCACTCTTCAGCTGACTGCAGCCTTCCAAGGATTTGGGGTGGGTAACACCAGCAGCCCTGTTTCCTGGCCCCATCCGCATGCCCTTCCTCACCTGAAGTCCCAAAACTCCTCCTGGTCGACAGAGAGGTTCAGGTGCCGCTGGGACCAGCTGTTGCCCCGGCAGTTTCCAATCCATACATCATACCCTGCGTCTGCCAGGATGAAGCCCAGGCTGCTATCAGGGAGATTGTCCACCCAGTCACCACCATCTAAACTGAACCCATGCACTATCAGCACAGGTGACCTGGATCCTGAACGAGAAGAAATCAGATACTTCACACAAGAAAACTGCTTCCCAGATGGAAAGAAAATATCCTCATGCATCTCAGTGAATATTTGAGATCCCTGGCTCTGAGATGTCAGGAAACCCTGATCCAGGGCTGAGGGTTTGCCCCAGGGAAGTATGCTTTGCACCACCTTCCTCCCGTACATAGTCTTGTCTCTGAACAGGTTCATAACTGTGCTACTTTCCTGGTGAAATCAACCTCACCTGAGTCCCCTGTGTTTCCTCTGCCGTGGGGAATCCGGTTCACACTGAGGAAATAGCCATCGTCAGTCAGCACATCATATTCCTCACTGGGGTACCCTTGGAACTGGATCTTCTCACTCTGCAGGGAAAGAAGGGCAGTGGAAGAGGTGACCTGCTGGTGTCCAGTATGCTGAGGCTGACTCAGTGCCGCCCACCATGTGCCATCATGGCCTGGTGTCACCTTCACGTGCACCTGCAGACCCATCTATGCTGGAGGACCACCAGAGAGTGTTCAACTTCAGGCTAAGGGCATGAAGTGAGAGATACCAGAGGAAAAATCAGAAAAACAACTTTTTTCTGGCCAACATCCCATGCCCTCCCCAATAAGGCTGACAGCAGGCAGAGGACAGGGTCCCTTGGGGAGGACTCTGTCCTGCGGCACTTACAATGTTCATGAACTGCTCAGGATTTTCATGGCCCAGTCCTCCACGTGGGGTGGCACCAGCCAGCTCCTGGACCAGGCCCAGAGCCACCAACAGTAGCAACATCTCTCCTCTCTGTCACACCTAGGGGACAATGGGGCTGGTGTGAACAAACTGGAGTGCTAGGGGCACTGACAAACGCAACCTGAGTGTCCTCGGGGGATGAAGGGGACACATGAGGGCAGGAGGCCAAAGGGGAGTCTTTCAGCCATCGTGGCTGAGTGGGGTCTCTGCACTCAACTGCAGCCATGCTGATGCAGAATGCTGTTAGCGTAAGTCTGGGGGCTGCATCCTTTAGTGCATACCCAGCTTTGTGTTTGTGTAGGTATATTAGCGTGTCAGTGTTGCTTCTCACCAAAACCCAGGTCTCAATGCTTCCCAATCCAGGCCCTGTCTAAGGGTACCAGAGACAGATCATATTACCTCAGCAAGTAGCGCGGGTCACACGGAGTGAGAAGCCTGGCCTGTGCAGAAATTAGCAGACATCAGACAAGTCTTCCCTCCCCAGGTTATAACAATAGTCTTCTCAGCACTATTGTCCTGTTGCAAAACTCACCCCGAGTTTTCATTCCAATTGTGTTTTCCTGCTGCACACGCTACTTAGGAAACAGTTTCTTTCCCTCGCTGGGGTGGGTGATATTTTTTACATTCACTTTTTGTAGCATTTTCTTATAAAAATAGTAAAATGTGGCAGTGAATAAGAAGCAGTACTTACTTACCCCTTGTCCAGTGAGTTACGTGTACTGCAACATCCTTTGATGTACCTTTAAATGATGATTTTTTTGTAGCCATTGACATTAAGATGGCATAAACTGCCAAAGACAAGCAAAGCTGCTTCAGAAATGCTGTGCCAAGAGAGCCTGCTTTTCCACATTTGTCAGAAGGAGTCCCGTGCCTGTCCAGAAGAGCTGTAAGCCCTGCACTGCCTTTGGCCAGCCAGTCTGAGGCTGACAAAGAAGAGGTAGGTGCTGTAATGAGGAAGTTACTCGGGAGGTTCAGACTGGATGCAAGGGTGTAGGACATGCAAGCTGCCCTGGGACAGGGCAACAAGGAAGGAGGGATCTACATTTTGGTTTCCAAGGCTTGGCTGCACACAGGTTGGTCTGATCTAGCACTTGGGATGGTTCCACTTGTAGTGGACCAGAGACTTGCAGAAGTCCCCCTCCAAAATGCAGTGGCCCATCCCCTCACCCAGCTGAGCAGTGGGCTCTGTCGGTAGGAAAAAGCACTAAGATGTTGCATACATCCTGGAAGACATGACTGAAGGCCCTGCTGTCCAAGTCAACATCATCTTAAGTATAACAGTGGCACACCTCGATAGCTCAGACCTAGAACAGGCTCTGACACAAAGCCCACAGGTGTTAGCGAGAGCACTGGTACTCAGCCATTTACCCAAGCAACTTGTCCTGCTATCCCAAGAGATCAAAGCCTCTGTGGCAAAGGAGGAAGTAAAGAGATTAGTCACCGTGCATGCCTGTAGCATTCAGAAAGCACTAATAGGCAGTAAGGTTTCAATATACATACAGGGTAAGATCACATATGGCCCAAATGAAATGATGGTCCACATCTCCTGCATGCAAGTCATCTAAGTTTTACCAATACTCCTGGAAAATTCCCCAGTACTTGGTGCATTCCAGAGCCAGCCTGCAGCAGGGCATCCCCTGCTCCCATCAGCAGGGGGGATTTCATCTTCTCTGGAGCTTCTACAGCACCTTACAGCACCTCTGGGCTCAGACCCCAGATATTGTGGGTCCCTTAACCCAGCTGT
The DNA here is from genome assembly GCA_024606505.1 of Aquila spilogaster. Taxonomy (NCBI): domain Eukaryota; kingdom Metazoa; phylum Chordata; class Aves; order Accipitriformes; family Accipitridae; genus Aquila; species Aquila spilogaster. Next base: position 3,930 of record JANHGO010001370.1, read on the forward strand.
GGGTCCTGCCAATGTTTACCCCCCAGCACTAAACCAAAGAGTCTACTAGAAAACACCAAGAGCCCACACATTTAACAAAAGTCCAGCAGTGCCTTCCTCAGAGGAGAGACCGTAACATGAGCGGATCCAACCAAGACAAAGCTGCTGATGTGGAGACACACACATCCCCTCCGAAGGGACAGAGAATCAGAGAAATGTCCAAACAGAGCCATGAGGTTTGTGTTACTCCCTGAGCTTGCTGCAATAGAGCTGATGCTCACAAAACCCACATTGCTCAGATGCAGAACTGCAAAGCAGACTCTCCAGAGGAAACTATTACAGAGACCAAAATGCTCAAGTTCTTGATGTGAGTCTCTAGAAGCAGAAATGAATAGCTGGAGCAATGAAGAAAACCTTGTGACTCCGTTGGGAACATTTCTTTCAGCAACAGCATGAGCTAGAAGGAAAGTACGCGTTACAGCTCAACCTGACCTTCTGTTCCAGGCCCGTCCATGCAGCTGGGAAGGACAATGACACCAAGTGAGCTGGTTACCTTGGCTTATAAAGGCACACAGAGAGGCTGAGGTTTGTCCGTCAAGGACATGAAACCTGACATCTCTGCAATCACACTGGCTGTTCCTCCTCTCCAGGATAATTCAGGAAGGGTGTCCTGAACCTCAAAGAGGGCAAGAGCAAAGCACCACATCTTGAAAGGAGATAACGAGTTGTTGGGTAATGAGCATGTCATCTGGAACATTCACATCTTGTGGCATCCAGAAACCGGCAACTGCATTTTTTGGCATACCTCTGCAGATGGATCGCAGCCACCTCATCTGTAATCTGAAGGGCAATGTGCTCTAGTGTTGCCAAACAGGTCCTTGTCTGTATCTTCCCTGCCAAGACACCCCTTGGCAATGTTTGCAAGCACTGCATGGCAGCAGCAGGCAAAGGGTGATGACAATGCCTAGAGAAGGTAATACAACTGTGTCTGGGTTAAAAGGAAAGAGGCTTACCCAGCAAAGGATGAATATGCATTGTTGACAGCCCAACTTTCATTGGCATGAAAATCCAGAGGGCAAAGTAAATCTCATGCAGGCTGGCATAACCATCAGCTCTCTGAGATGACTCTGCATCTGCAGGTCCCTACAACTACACATCTTCCAGTCCTACCATTTCTCCTACCAGGAGATCAGTGGTGGCAGGAAGGAAACTCTGGGATCTCCAGCCCAGCCTCCTGCTTGCAGCCATAGCTCTGGCTAGGGGATCTGCACAACTGCAGAGCAGCAAAAGCCAGGGGAATGAAAACAAGCAGAAGCAGCCTGGCACTTGGTGCAGTCATCTCTGAGCAAGCAGTTAGAGCATTAAGAGTTTCTAGTCTATGCTGTGTTTCTCCTTTGTGGTACTTGCTGAGATTGGAGTACTGATATGCACTTTCAGAGTTGAGCTGAGGCCTCTTCCACTTGCTGACAAGTAGAGAAAGTCAGTGTGGGAACTGCAGAAATCCAGATCCTCATCCCACGGATCCTCAAGAGCTTATTGCAAAAGCAGCTACCCACTGGATATGAGGACGTGAGGCCAGGGCTGCTCTTTACTTTCTTCGCCAGTATGTTTTTTTTTTCCTTATTTATTTCTGATGTACACAATGTCTTCTCCTGGGAACTCTTTTGGCCAAAGCTGGTAGACACCTGCCCATTTGACGTGGTAAAATCCACTGTCAGATTTGGATTTTCATTTCAGACATTAGTTAAAGATGGTTCCTCCTGACTGTAGACTGTGCAAGTCCCAGGAGCCACCAGTCTGATGGAGGATTCCCAGTTAGTGACTCAATCCGAACAAGCAACAACCATGTTTTGTCAACAATAGGTCTCCACAGAAGGTCATGTCTTTGCAGGAAGCTTCAATATGCATTTCTGGGCTCTTGGGGTTTTTGCTTTGCCCTGGCCACCCTGTGACAACTCTTATCCCATTTAACCTTCCCTGTCCTATGCCAGTTCTTCTCTGAGTTCCAACTCATGAGCATTAAATATCAGGAGGATATTCAAGCACAGTCACATGCCACACAAGAGCCAAGGAGCTACTTGAAGCGGAGATTTCTGGCAAGGGATGTAGCAGAAGATTGTCCTCTCAGCCTTCAAGACTAAGCTTCCTCTGGGAGTATAGTTCACCAGGAAAAAAATAGCATCTTCTCCCTCATCTCAAGGTGATGAGCAAGACTTAGGAATGGTAAGAACACCACGGGAATTCTGGAGAGGCTTGGACAGGACACACAGAAGCTTATTATTTGTTGAATTAGGGTGCCAGCACAAACTCCATCATCCTTCCTGAGAACCCAAGCAGTCCATTCTCATATAGCAGGATCTCCACTTTAACAGCTGAGTTTGTTCAATGCTCTCAAAGCAGGTGGTGTTGCTCTTGACCCAGCTTGCTCTGCAGGCCGTGGAGATCTTCTGCCTTAGTCTTCCATAGACCAAGCATATCCACAGCCCTGGAAGGACAGTGTCACATTGGTTGAAGGAGATCAAGTAGTGACCATCCAGCACAACAGAAAACATAATGGGACAGAAGAGCTCATCACTTTTTTGAGGCAGTATCACCACCTTTTCTTAGCACATTTCTTTGTTGAAGTGAAATGACTCTGGTTTGGACGAACCCATGCTTATTGTGGTTTTCATCAAAAGAATTATTGTTTGTCTCCTAAATTGAAACACTCACTTGGAAGAGCAGGATGTGGTACTAGCAAGAGCTTTGTTTAATTACAGGTCCTTTTCCCCATAGTCAGCCGAGGTCCCAGAGGAAGCAGGCTGGTTTGGTAACACACGGTGTTTCTTGGAGCACAAATGTCAGGACTCAGAACAGAGCTGGCAGCTGGCAGCAGTCCAAGCAATCTGAACAGCAGAGTTTATTTACCTGCAAGCTTGTCTTGTAGTCTTTTTCCAAACTCTGTTACAGTGGCTTGTGTAAACCAGAGCATGTATGTCCATTGCTTCTGGTGGATAGAGCAAATTCAGCAGAGTATGTTTAGCACAAGATGTACAGATTATTTGCAGGAACTCAGACACCTACAGGCACCTCTGCCCATGACTTCACTGCCCTCTGCATTCCTACTCAGTCCACACAGCCATGTTTGCAGCCTCTGCTGCCTAGAAAATGGCTACATGCTGGTGGCAAAATACCAAGCTAGGAATGCCAATGCAAGGAACCCTACCCTTAAATAAACTTTCAGGCAGCATGAGGCTTGGACCTGACAAGGCAGGAAAAGAGAGTAAAAAAAATGCTGAGAAGTGCCATAGAGTGAAATAATATTTGATTATCAACTTGATGATCCAAGGCTCCTTTTATGCAAGACATTGTTACCTTGCACTGAAAGTCTTAACCAGAGTTACCCAAGAAGAATGTAGATACAAGTAAAAGGTTAAGAAGTGGCAGGGAAAGCTACTGACGTGCAATTGCTAGAGCAGAAGACATTTGAGATATTACTGGATATCAAGAAGGGGAAACTTTTGCAACAGCTTTCCATCTAGGGCAAGCATCTTTTGTACACAGCAGAGAGTCTAATGACTTATAATGATCCCACAGTGTAACAGGAATGGTATTTCCTGTCGCAACACTTCTCAAATGTTGTCCCAAGAAAGGTCATCATAATGAATCATCTTTTGCCCAGTGACCTTCAGGATAAGGTCAACAGTTGGTGAAAGGCCCAGAAATACATCCAGATTTTAGTGGGGAAAAGTCTTAGTAAATGTCATTAAGCAGTGGAACAGGTGCTGGATTGTTGGTGGGATGTCCATTTGTGAAGATGCTTAAAACTGGACAGGACAAAGCATGGAGTAGCCTGATCTGGCTAGAAAATTCCCCTGATTTGAGACCAGCTGAAGACCTACAGGGATCTGTCCAACCTAACCTATGTCTGCCTCAGGATGGCTGCACACAGCAGGAGAGACTCCCCATGTCATGACTGACCATACATTATTGGACCAAAAGACCACAGATGAGGAAGCCTCTGAGCAGAAGCTTTGGTGGGACTGACATCACAGATGAGTGGGTCAGGAGCTTTGCAAGGTGGGAACATCTCTGTGCACAGAGGCTTCTGTCCTGACACCATCCAGTAGGACAGGATCAGAGATGCTGCTTTTCCTCTGAATGGTCTGTAGAAATGAAACTAAAGAGAGAAGGGCTATGAGGCAGAGTAGAGGGATCAGGTGCATTACCTGTGAACTTCTTGGTTTTCCCATTTGCCTTTTCTCCTGAGATCTTCCGCACCTGTCAGGATCCATTTGTGCAGAGAAAACATTCCATTTCAGCTCCTCTCTCCATAAACTGCAGGAATTTCTTCCTTCAAGCATGCGCTGTGGGTAATAATGTGTGTGTCTGGTGGGGCTCTACGCACTCATCGATATCTGGTAGTGTTTCAAGTCGTTCAAAAGTGGTGATTATTCCTCATAGCTCCCCCAAACCTACAGGGCAGCCATGTCTGCCCAGTAGCTACACTAAGGTGCCCATGTCTGCTGAGACCTGCATTTGACATCATGGATGGCATCCCTCTTGTATTCCATGACTTCTGCCCTTGGCCCTGCTCCCATACTGACTCATCACGAAGCTTTTCAAGAGCTCATCTTGACACTCTTCTTTGCAAAGTTTCAGATGTCTCCAGAAGCCTGTGTAGGGCAGGGGGGCCCCTTTCACTAAAGACTGGTCCAGTGAGGGCCTGTTACAACCCACCTATCCCAGGAAGATGCTCAAGCACCAGGTCCAAAGGCAGCTGCCTCCTTTTGTTCTAGGAACAACAAGAGTAGCACCCAAGAAAGAGCTGAGCATTAGGACTGGACAGCTATGACAGATCAACATTTGGGTGAGATGCTAGCAAGTTAAACTAGCTAACTCTCACCATAAGTTATCTAGTTAACTCTCACCTACAGGGACCAGTGTCCTTGGCATGTTGCCCATTGGGAAGGACCCCTTGGAACCCTGGAGCTGCTACCAAAGTTGGTATCGAATAGCTGGTGATGCTAGACATCTTCAGGCACAGCAAAGCTGCCTCTGTCCCACTGCTCTCCCTGGCCTCCGTCCATGGCACAGCCAAGACCGTGCTGAGACCAGTTCTCTTGTGATGCCTGTGGCTCTCTGCCCCAGACTCCAGAGCCCTTCACATTGTTCCCACTACTCCACCACCATGGTTCGATGGTCTGACTCTAACCCAGCCACACCTCAAAGCCTTACCCCCTCCTTTTCACAACACTGAGCCTGCAATGGCTCTCTCCTAAGCCTTCTCCTCCCTAGGGCAGCTCCTGTCTTTCCAACTGTTGGAAATCTACAGCACTCATATCCTCGGTGTGATCTGCTGTCACCACACGTGGCTCAGACTCCCAAAATATTTGGGAAGGAGCACTGAGATGCGTTGAGTTCTGCAGACCTGCAAAGACCTCCTTATGGAGAGCTCCCTGGAAATCCCCCAAGTTTAGCAGAGTCAACTCTTAGCAGACCCTGGGAAGGACAGTCCTCACCATGGGCAGCCATTAGAAAGGCATTAGACTCAACTGCACCCCTCCTCCTTGTTCCCTCACAACACTTAGCACCCACACAATGGCTGTCAATTCTCTTTGGCTCTACCCGCACCTTTAAGAGGGAATTCCCTCTGTAGCCTCCCACCCTGCTGGCTACGGGACTGTGATCACTGCAGATCTCAGGAATGCAACTGACCCTTTCTTTCTCCAGCAGACTGTGTCCAGAAACCCCATCTCTTCAAAACCTGTGTCCGAGAGTGATGTCCCAGCACCCCCTGAGCTCCGGCACTCGGGGCCGTGCCCACTGCCCTGCGCAGCCTGCTCCGTGCCCACCGCCCTCTGGGGCAGAGCCTTTCCCTCACCCCCAGCCGCCCCTCCCCTGACACAGCTCCATGCCGTGCCCTCGGGCTCTGTCGCTGTCACAGAGAGCAGAGCTCAGCGCTGCCCCTCCTCCCCTTGTGAGGAGCTGCGGCCGCCATGAGGGCTACCCTCAGCCTGAAGGGAGGGGCAGAAGGAAGGGATGCCATCCGAAGGGACTCTGACAAACTTGAAAGGTGGGCTCATATAATCTTAATGAGGTTCAACAAAGCCTGGTGCCAAGCGTTACACTTGGGTCAGGGCAGTCCTGGGTGTGCATACAGACGGTGAGAAGACCTCATGGAGAACAGCCTGGCTGATGAAAAACTCAACGTGAGCCAGCAGTATGTGCTTGCAGCACAGAAGGCCGACCGTATTCTGGGTGCCATCAGAAGAGGGGTGGTCAGCAGAGCACGGGAGGGGATTGTCCTTCTCTGCCCTCATGAGGTCCCCTCTGCAGTACTGTATCCAGGTGTGGGGCCCCCAATACAGGAAAGATGTGGAGCTGTTGGAGAGGTTCCAGAGGAGGGCCACAAAGATGATCAGAGCAGGAGCACCTCCCCCATGAAGAAAGGTTGACAGACCTGGGCTTGTTCAGCCTGAAGAAGAGAGACTCCATAAGACCTCATTACAACCTTCCAGTATTTAAAGGGAGATTATAAACAGGAGGGAAAATGACTTTTTTACATGAGTAGATAGTGATAGGACAAGGGGGAATCATTTTAAACTAAAGGAGGGAATATTTAGATTAGATGTCAGGGGGATGTTTTTCACTCAGAGGGCGGTGACAGCCTGCCACAGGCTGTCCAGAGAGGCTGTGGATGCCCCATCCCTGGAGGTGTTTAAGGCCAGGTTGGATGGGGCCCTGATCACCCTGGTCCGGTACTTGATCTAGCAGATTGCAACCCTGTCTGTGCAACCCCGTCTCTACACCCTTCACCATCTCCATAGCCCTCCTTTGGATGCTCTCTGATAGTTTTATGTCCTTACCCTGTGGCACCCAAAGCTGCTCAGAGCGCTCAAGGCAATAAAATAGTAATGTAGCAATGGAGTCGCACAAAACCTTGCTTCTTCCTCTGGCAATAAAGTAGGAAAGCAATCCATAGACAGCGGTGCTCTGGATATTTTCCAGTAGGAGACTTCACACTCTGTTGTTGCCAAAGCAGAAAAACACAAGCTTGATTTTTTTTCATACAGCAGCACAGAAAACCCTCACTCGATCTTTGTCAAAAGAAGCAATAAGCTTCATTACCAACCAGAATACGTGGAGGAAACTACAGAGGGGCTTACTGCTGTCTTCCCCAGTACTGCGTCTCCTCCACTTTCTGAGGGACTCATAGCCAAACCACAGGTGGTGCTGGGGGAGGGATGCCCCGTGTCCTGGCCCTCCATCACCACCTCCACCTGCTGGGGTCACCAGAGCCCTGCTGTGGGCTCCAGATGTGGGTGACCAGGTTTGAGATGTACCAATAGGGTACACCTTAGGTGAGATCCTCTCTCAAGTGCTTTCACAGCACCCCTTGCTGTCCAGAACACCCCTTCTCCTTAGGGGTTCGCCGCCCCACAACACTTGGTTCAAGACTTCTGCATTTATGTGACCAGACAGCAGCTGGCCAAAGAGCAAGTAGTTCTGAGCAATTAGGAAAGGGTAACTGAAGTGCCTTTAGGCACTCTTGGACCTTGCAAGGCTGTGAGGAGAGAGGGTGCTTGGTGGCCTTCCCTCTCCAAAGTCTCCTGCCCCTTTGCTGGCTCCTGGTGTTGGTGGCCCTGCAGAAGGCCCCTCCAGGAGCAGAAGGCTTTGCAAATGTTGCTGTCAAATTGATGTGACTTGGTTTTTGTCAGAAGAGGGAAGTTGGCTTTAGCTTGTGTTCAAAAAGGTCCTTCCAATATACCTTAAAAAAAGATTTCATTCAAACCGTGGTTTCAAATGGCAACAAAAGCTTTCAAAGGTTTGAAAAAAAGTCTTGAGAAAACTGAAGAAAGTTAGAAGAATGTATGCATCTTAAGATCTCTGAGAACTCAATTTCAGAACTCAAGCCACTTCAAACTTTCCTTATTCCCCTGTGGCTACCAAGCCAGCTGGCTGTCAGAAACACCTTCCCTGAGCCTTGAGTGCCCCTGAGGTAAAGCAGTTTTTCCTATTAGTTCAGCGGCTCTTGCGCGGGATCAGTGGTTCACAGCCAGACAGAAGCCATGTCCCCCTGCACCACGGGCAGATCAAACCGATCAAACCCGTACGTGCAGGACATTCGCACCGATTCACACCAGTCCTGCAGGGATCTGATACCCTCCAGCGATTATGAAGCAGTCCAACTGTTGGATTTGTGGTTGCTTTCAAACTAGCCCCTTCCTTTCAGTAGGTTTTGGTTGTTGTAAGAGGAAAACAAAATGTATTTTGCAACCTATGAGAAGAGCTTGGCTTTTAAGTATAGAATTATTTATTTTATCTTGATTTTGTAGAGGGTTTTTTTTAAATAGTTTTTTTTTTTTGGACAGGTAAGAGAAATATAACGTTTATCCGGTAACAGATGCAACCAACAGGAAAAATAGGGAAAAATGGTTGTTTTTTTTTTCAGAGAAAGGAGAAGATAAGAATAAAAATAGCAACAAGCGTGTTGGGTCAAGGCTGCAGTTGCCTGGTGGAAACCCCTTCCACGATGGGGACACAAATGCAGCCCAGATGTCCCATTCACTACAGGCTGCAGCATGTATAGGTCTTATTTCAGCAGATGACAGATAAGCATCTGAGCAAGCTGATGCTGATGCTACAGGAGATCTCTGTGGCTGATTTTATGGGCTTGTTCATGCCTTAAGAGCCCATGCAATAATTCTTGGCTCACTGAGGTCATTCTGGAGGCTTTCCAGCCCAACGCTATCAGTGCTTTAGGGGGCTCAGGGATTATTTGTGGGGCTGCAGTGCTGGCAGCAATGAGATATGAGCTGGGAATGGGACAGAGGAGATGGGGAAAAGGCTCTGTCCTGGTGGTGCAGCAGCCTTGGCAGATGTACCAGATCGTCTCTGGGAAGTCCCCATCCCACAGCAAGAGTGTGTCCAGACTGTGCGCTGAGGGCTGGAGGGCACTGGGAGCACAAGGTTCAGCTCTATCTCTGTTCTCCTTCCATCAGGCTCAAGCAGTATGGGAAGAAATATGGCTCCATACATGGTGAGAGGGAAAAGGAGAGGCCATAGCTAGGTCAGGATTGTCCATAGTTGGGCCAGGAGAAGCTGTAGCTGGACCAGGAGTCTCTCTGATGGCCTCTCCTCAAAAGAAAGGTGAGCTATGTCTCATCTTGATAGGTGCTGGGAGGCAGGAGGAGTGGTTTCTCGCCTTGACATTCTTGATCCTGTTTTTCTGCCTTTCCTCCTTTCCCTACAGGGACAAACCAGCCTTGGATCTGACTCACTGTTCATAGAGGTGAGGCTGGGAGGGCTCCTGGCTCTGCCTCAGCTCATCTGTGGTGAAAAGCAGTACCTACTGCTCAGGATCGAGGTGGGGCTTGATATTTAGGCTTCCCAAAGAGCTCGTGTCTGCCTTTTAGCAAGTTCTGCTTGGTCAGACCTGTCAAGTATCAACAACAGGAGAGGCAATGGAGCCAGATGAAGCCCCAGAGTGTTCTGCTCCCTGAAAGCCAGTTTGCTGCAACATGCAGGTGTGTGGGCAGCTTGGCAAGGAGCGGAGAGGCAGCTTGGAAGGCAGTGCTGCCAAAAATGCACCGCAGCCCACGCTGTCTCCACAAAGAGCGTCTTCAGACAGCGTGAACACACAGGTGGGAGCACACGGCAGCTTCATCCCAGTTCCTTCCCTCTCCATACAGCAGATCCACCCCAATGCACGTGGAGAGTGGTCTGGGGGCACCACATTGGCTCCACTGAGGTCACAGGCAACACTGGATTATGCTGTGCTGCATCAGATGGGAACAATCAATTTGTTACAGCTCTTGCCTATTCTTCAGCACCACAAAAATATTCCCACGCAAGCCCTTGTCAGAAGGGTGTCTCATTGCAGAGTGATTCCAGCCCTTGGGTAAATTACACCCTAGCGGGAGAAAGGATTAGGGGAGAGGTGACCTGTGGCACTCCCAGCTGCACAGAGCAGAAGGGATAACAGCTTGGCAAGAGCGGACCTGAGGAAAGAAGGAACCCATCCTACTGCAGCTGACAGGTAATGCTCCCTGCTTTGGTGCCCAGGGGTCAAGAACATGCTGGTGAGTGGGGTTTCTCTTTTCTAATCCTCTTGGGGTGGGGTTCACCCAGGGCTGCTGAGTGGAGGGTCCTTTGGGTTTGACTTTACAAAGGGAATGTTTTCCCGGGATGGCTATCCCATGCCAGACTCTTCACTTGAATTTGCATAGTATTCCCGTGATCTTTCTGTCCATTCTTGCTGTGTTTTTTTGTTACAAGCAATGAGAGCAGTGCAGGCAGCTGCTGGAATTGAGATGGCAGCCGGTCTCCTTCTGGGAGTTTGGGATTCAACTGGGCCAAGCCATGGCCACCGAGACCCAATGGTGGTGACAATTGAGCAGGAAGGTGGGCAAGGGACCTACCAGGTTCCCTCCACCAGCACATCAGTGTAGATGAGATCCTGACAGGGTCCGCTGTAGGAACAGCAGAGGGAGTAGGTGACTTTCTTCCCCACTATGAAATTACCTCTTGCAGCAAGGAAAGCCGGTTCCTCCAGCTGGAGAGAGATAGGTCATGAAGAGGGACAAGGGAAACCTTCTCACACTCTTCCTGTCCTTGGCCAGGAAGATATTTTGCAAGGAAGAAGTGGGGTGGATGCAAGATTTGGGCAAGTCAATGCCAATCCACTCGTGCATTTGGCTGGTGCTTGACAGGGCTCTTTTGTGTGGGCTTTCCGGGCTTGAAAAACCTGCAAAATTCTATTTTGAAACCAGAGCAAATCCAATGTGTCCTGGGGTCTCTAAAATCCTACTTTCAACTCTGACAAGTGACTAACAAAAAGCTTATATTATAAACAAAGCCTCTGTTATCCTGAAATTTAAAACCGGGTGATTTACTTCTGACTTGTTCAACTACCAAATAACCCATTCTTCTGACTGTCCAAAACACCATTTAAAATGAAGAGTCTCTAATCCTCTCCTCAAAGACCAGATTTTCTCAGGTGGGTAAAGCTGTATAAACATATGTGCATGTTTACGTAAATTATTTTTCTAAATAAAAGGATCTGACTGAGAACATATGGTTAAAATGTGATGAATTTTGGACTCTGGCATTGTTCAAGATAAGCAGAGTTTTTAGAACAAATTGGAGAATTTCAACTTTAAAATTATCTGTCTGGGGGTTGTATTAATATCCTAATAAAAGTGTAGCACTTGTCAAATGCCATCCCTATCTTCTATGTCAGTAAAATCAATATCTCATCTGTTTGCAATGTTGATGATATTTTGCAGAGAACCATGATGTGGCTGTTCACCACCATTGCTTATTTAATTTGTACTACCAAAAGTTCCAGTGCAAGCCCTGAGGTGTCCATGGACGTTGTAAGTCTTGACTACTCCCTGCTCTTTTCCTGTTCTCATCCTTTCCCCTAAAAAGCCCAAATTTTGGGCATGCAATTATTTACTGACATGGCCTAAGTAAGACCCATGGTCTCTGCATGTGTATCTTTACCAGAGTTTGAGCCAGGGGTATATTAAAGCTTTTGTCTACATTGCATATGTACATTGAGATTTACAGCAGATGTTTTTAGGGAGCTCGGTCTAGGTGAATAGGTTTGGTCCAGGCTTGGAGCTCTGCTCTCATTGCTGCCTGGCTCTTTACAAGCACTGATTGCAAAATAAAAATCATTTGTGAGCTTCTTTACCAGACCTGTTCAGGGAGTTTGAGAAACTTACAGCTGCCAAAGCTTTTTGCTGAAGTCATGGTGTCTACACAGTGTGGGCAGAAGGGACATTGGGAGGTCACCATTCCACTCTCCTGCTGACAGCAGGAGTCACTATCTGTGGGTCAGGGTGGCTTGGTGTGGCATTGCTCTGGGATGGAGACCCCGCTGGGGATCTGTCCATAGATTTCCTTCCCTTCCTGTAGGGTGAAATTGTTCGCTACCACGGGTACCCTTATGAGGAGCATGAAGTGGTGACAGAAGATGGCTATTACCTTACCATACAGAGGATTCCTCATGGCAGAGACAACTCAGGAAGCACGAGTGCCTCCCATGAAGCAGAAACACCGGGATCCAGCATGTTCTGCCACCGTAAGTGTCACAAGAAGGTCTGCTGGGTCCTGGGGCCCCAGAAACTTTCCTGGGTTGGAGGAGACTGTGGGCAGGGCTTCCTCACTATTGGCTGGGTCCTCAGTGAAGCACCACTGCAGGATTAGCCTCAAGAGAGTAAGAAATGCAGATGCCAGCCATGCTAACTTTGTTGGCCCTGTGGGAGCTACTGCAAAGAGGAATGGAATTATAAGGAAAATGAATAGGGCAAAGAAATCCCACCCCAGACTTTCTAAGCCAGCCAAACTGATGCTGTAAGGCACAAGGGAAACTGGAATGTGGACCCATGTACTGTGTAAAGGTATTCCTGGTGGAGCAGTTAAAAGTCACTTACTAGCCATAATAAACCTCACGTCCAGTCTGATGTCATCCCACCATTTTGATGGCTTTCTGTTCCTGACTTACACCACCATTTTGAAGTGGAGAGGGTGATGCCCCAATCTTGTCAGGCTGTCACTCTCCCGGGAAAATGGAAGTTATCTGAAGTGTAAATGGTGAGTTATGTTAGCAGCTGGAGAAAACAATCTTTTGCTTCTTCTTTCAGCTCCCAAACCTGCAGTGCTCCTGCAGCATGGCCTGGTGTTGGAAGGCAGTAACTGGGTTACAAACTTGCCCAACAGAAGCCTGGGCTTCATCCTTGCAGATGCTGGCTATGATGTCTGGATAGGAAACAGCAGGGGGAACAGCTGGTCACGAAAGCACAAAGAATTTGAATTTCACAGTGAGAAATACTCATCTTACAGGTATTTTAATCAAAGCTACAGAAATGCCACTAGGTCTTCCTGGGAGTGCTTTTGGAAGGGTGGAAGAGATCTGGTACTTTCTTACAGGTTCTGATCCTGGTCCTGCAGTTTCCCTAGGCTGGAGAAGTAGCTCCATCACCAAGATCTGATCTGGGTGCCTGTGTCTGCCCCAGCCCTAGCCAGCTTCACAAATAGCCTTTCCCTAACACAGCCTGACAATTGCACGCACTGCTCTTTTAGCCTTTTCCTGCAAACAAATTATTGCTCCAAAGTGTCCAAGGAGCTTCTGGGGCTCCTCCAAGTAATAGGAGCAGATGGTACCTTCCAGAGTAAATGTAATACTATTTTATGGGGACAAATAGCAAATAAACATTGCCACTCAGCAGTGGTAGCACAGATCCTGCAAACATGCTAATGGGAATGCCATTTCACAAAAGCTGTCATGTGCCTGTCACTCTCAGTGTTCAAGATCAGCAACAGTAATTTAGTTATGTCTCCATTGCAGCTTTCATGAGATGGCCATGTATGATCTTCCAGCAACAATCAACTACATTCTGCAGAAAACAGGACAGGAGCAGTTATACTACGTGGCTTACTCTCAAGGCACTACCACAGGTACTTACAAGGGCACTGGATTTAAGTTGGCTGTGAGTGGGAAAAAACTCAGTTTGCATTAATGGAAAAATTTTGAGCATTGGAGGTCCAAAACCGGTCGCAACAATGACTTTTGAAGTATCCCACCACTGCCAGAGCCTCAAGAAGGGGTGTGGGAGCTGCAGATGGTCTCAACAGTTGAGCTGGGAGCTGAAATGCATCATCAGCAAACGGTCCCAGTCGGGACACCAACATGCCCTCATATCTGCATGTTACAGCATGCTCTAGGGATTCTTCCAATGGACACAGGCATCTCAAGTCAAAAATCATGCATAAATAGCAGGGCAGGGTCTAATTCTTTCTCACTCCTACAGGTTTCATCGCATTTTCTTCCATTCCTGAGCTGGATCGCAAAATCAAGATGTTTTTTGCCCTGGCTCCTATCACCACAAGCTCAAATATGAAGTCACCCTTGGTCAGAGTGCTTGACCTTCCGGAGGGTCTGATTAAGGTGGGTTCTCCCCCAGCTGGTTCGGTAGGCAAAACCTCTTTCTTAGGTTTCCTGACCAGGGTCAGCCGTGCAGTAGAAGGGTTCCTGTTTCCATCATCTCCATCATGAGAACTATTCTGGCTCTGCAAGCTTTCCTCCAAGTGCTGCTGAAGCATTGTGAGTCACAACAACCAATGCATTTGAATTTCACAGCTCATTTTAGGACGCACGGTGGTCTTCGATAAGGACGAGATCTTGAAGCAAGTGACATCCCGTCTGTGCAGCTATGCACTCTTTAAAAGCTTTTGCTCCTTGGTCCTGTACTTGCCTGGTGGGTTCACCAACAGCTTGAATGTGGTACGTATCCTCCAGATTACTTCTTAAGTGATCCACTTTTCTGTTGTTAGAGCCCAATGTGGATGTGCAATCAGGAAAAGAACAGTGTCTTGTTCTCACCAGCTTCTGGATATGGGGCAGACTGTGGGGCTGGCCACTAGCACCACAGATCCCCAGAACAGAGATGGGGTGGGAGCTGGTCTGTTGTTTCTCAAGGAAAGTGTTGATGTCATTCCTCAATTTCCCAAGCAGGGAGTGCTTGAGAAATAACAAGTAGAATACCATGATGGGTTGCACATTGTGTTTACAGCAGGATCTGGATTACAAGAGACAGATTTTTACTTACAGATTTTACCACACAGACTCGTAATGTGACCTGACATTCACTGGAAGTTGCTAAGCTCACTGAAAGGAGCTCTGTAGCACACTTCATGCTGCTGCCTGCAATGTGGGTTTGCATGGCACAGGGCTGAGATGTGCCTTCACAGAGATAAGACAAAGCACTCTGTGCAAATAAGAGCCCCAGATAGCCTGTGTGAGTAAAAGACTTGTTGTATGGCTATAGAACTGGGTCAAATGTATTTCTCATCAGATTTCCTGCTACACAGAGAATAAATGTCTCCAATGGTTTCTTGCAGAGCCGCATAGATGTCTACCTGTCCCACTACCCTGATTCAACATCCCTAAAAAACATGTTACATTGGCGCCAGGTAGTATTTCCTCCTGTTGAATGTAAGCAACCAGGGCTCACATTCTCCTCCCTAAGCTGCCAAGAATCTCTTCTCAATACTCAGATATAACACTTCATTGCTCTCCCTGAAGAGCTGTGTTAGCATGAAGGATAAAATTTGACATGAGACACTTGTGCTAACACAATTCTTTTGACCGCAGCTTTCAACAAGTCAGGAGATTTGAATCTGCTTGGAGATGGAAGAAAAAACTGGTAATAAACTAGCACAAGAGATGTTAAGAGTAAAAGATGAGGGCTAATGGAGCCAATATCCACAATAAATCATTGAAAACGTGCATTTATATCTTTCTGTTTGTAGACATTGATCATGACAGACAAAGGAAACTTGCCCAAAGGTCTGCCTCGTGTCTTCTTTGAGGCTAGCTCTTGGATGTAAGCTAGGTGAACTACTGTGCATTTCTGTGGCTTCAGCTTTCAGATATCTTTTGTCCCAAAAGACAAGCCACCTCCCCAAGTTGTGCTGTCCACCCTGAGGCAAGATGGGAATTTGATTTTTGTCGATATCACAAGCATTGTTCTGCTTCTGTTCTTTCATGCTCTTAATAGACTAAGCAATCAGAAATAGCCTCTCACTGATGTTTGAAGCTACCAGTTATCCTTCCTCACCTGCTTTTGTTTTTCTTGTGGTCCCCTGTCATGCATGGAAAATAAACATAGCTCTCCTCCTCTTCTAGCTCTATCAAACAGGGGAATTCAAATATTATGATTATGGCAGTGACAACATGCTTCATTATAACCAGGTAAGAGAAATCCATTCTCATTTGTCAGTTTGAAACAAAACAAAACGGAACAAAAATTAAAATGAAAATATTGCTGTGACTGAGATTGAATGTTATGGGATTTATGGAATTTACCTTGTATGATCATATGGGATTGTACCTTTCTTACACAGAAGAGTTGAATGATGCCATTCACTGATGACTTTTTTGAACCTCTGGTAAAAAGCATGAGAGTTGAAGGCATAGTTAGGACTTCCATTGATATGCCATTTATTGAGAGAGAAAGGAAATCCCAAGCAGCAATCAAGAGTACTTTGCATTTTCAACTGCCCAGACCTTCCATTCTTAGGCAATGTTATTCATTTTCCAGAGCACCCCGCCCTTCTATGAGCTGGAAAATATGAAAGCACCACTTGCTGCATGGTTCGGTGGCAAGGACTGGATTTCTGCCCCTGAAGATGTAAATATAACACTGCCTCGTATAACCAATGTGGCGTACAAAAAGTATATTCCTGAATTTGTCCACTTTGATTTCCTTTGGGGTATGCAAGTATATGAACAAATATACAAAGAAATTCTTGAACTGATGAAGAAGAATGCCTAGAGATGGGACAGTGGCAGTAATTGCTGATTTCTCCTTTACCTTTGGGGGCTTCTTTATGTGAAAGAAGAGGGGGGAGGGGAAGAAAAAAAGGGGGAAAAGGTTAATTAAGGTGCTGCACTTATATCACTCTGGCAAGTGTGGAAAATTGGCCAATCCAATGATCATAGAATTGTGTAGGATTTAAGTTAATTAAGTAGGTGGAGATCCTTGAAGGATCTGGGCATGGACCTTGGAATCTGAGCCTTTCATGCTCACATGGATTTCCAGACAGAAGCAATTTCTGTGGAGCTCTTGTCCAGTGCTGTTCTGGGTGTTCCCAGATGCAAACAGCAGCACAGTAGCTGTGCTCTGTCCTGGACGCTGATGTTTCAGCAGCTGGGACCACTGTCCCAAGAATCTAGAAGCTATCTGCCTAGTGACAGCTATAAGAGCTGGCAGACACTGACGCGGATAAGCCCAAACTTGATCATGTGCATCCAGGTTTTCAGTAAGTTCTACCAAGAAAGACCATTTTGCATCCTTTTAAGTACTGTTCCCAAGGCATAAAAACAGGTGGAAAATTCACTTTTGCTGAGTTTCAGGAAATGCTTTTGTCTTCCTTATGTGTGAGAGAGAAGAGTCTGGCGGAAGCCTATAATGAGTCTAACTCTGTTTACAGAGTAAGGTATAGATTAGGGGAGGAATTGTGAATTTGCCTGTTTGTGTAATTATTTTCTTAAAACATGTCTAAGAGCAAGCAGGGCAAAGGATAAGGACCTTTTTCCAAATGCACGTATAAAAACGAATAATAAAGTAAGATAGGGTCCAATGGGCTCTGTGTGATTGTACTGCCTTAAACCTCTGAAGGAACATGGAGATTTTCAGCATAGATCTCTTGCTGTATGCAGGTGAGGGACGAGGCAGGCTGCAGATGGCAGTCTGGGGGTTTAGAAAGGGTAAGGATCACAACACAGCCACTCTCCAAAGGCAAACTGTGGGTTTGAGCAGCACGCTTTCACCCAGGTATCTGGAAGGGTGGGATGGGGCTGCTGGTGCACGTTGCTTTTGGCCAACTCTAGCAGAGTCTGTTAGAGTCTAAGGAAACCATTGAAAGCGTAACGATGTTCGCTTTCCATCCTTAGAGCTAGAACTGACTACAGAACAAACAGGGTATAGGAATCAAGATATAGGATACAGATGATCTATAGATTAATAGAACCATTGAATGGTTTGGCTTGAAGGAGACATTACTGAACACCTAGTTTCAACTCCTGCCATGGCCCGGGACATCTCCCACCTGACCAGGCTGCCATCTAGCCTGGCCTTGAGCACCTCCAGGGATGGAGCATCCACAACTTTTCTGGGCAGCCTGTTCCAGGGTCTCACCATCCACTGAGTAAAGTTTTTCTTCGTAATATCTAAGCTAAATCTCCATGCTCTTAGTTTAAAGCTTTTATCCCTTATCCCATCACTACACTCCCTGATAGACTCCCTCTCAAGGTTTCCTGTAGGCCCCTTTAGGTAGTGGAAGGAGCTAAAGTGATTAGCTACCTCGCTTTTTATTTTTGTAACGACACCTTTTTCTGTGTAATCAGTTATTTAGTGCAGGGCTCTGCCTTAGAGCAGCATTCCTCCAGCAATGCATTGTGTTCATGCAATGAATGGCCATGAAAACACATGAAGAGTTTCCTATCCTTGCAAATAAACATCCAGACTTCTGAATATCTTGTAAAAACTTAAATATTTTTAATTAAAAATTACTAAATTTTTAAGTCTGAAAGTTCCTAAGAACTGCAGTGTTCTGGCTCTTTTTCTTTCTGTTCAGTCTTCAGTGTTTCTTCAAGGCAAAGTTCATACTACACTGTTTTAATTCATTCCCATGGCAGAGCGTTTCGATGAAATTCTTTCCAAACCAGGGTCTGGAAGTGCCTTGTTCCAGATGGAACTGGTACTTGTATGTTAAAGGATCAACAACTGCTAAACTGGCACATTTTGAAAGAAAAGAAAAGAGCAAATAATCAAGGTGCTTGCAACATAAATATTGTTATGTTCTGTCATCTCAAATTGCCTCAGTCAGTAAAGGGTTTTCTGGAGAGCTGTGCTGGTCTTGCAGGGACTGGAGTCCTTGCTCATGTCAAGTCTGTTGTTTTGGGGCTGGAGTGGTCTCTGATAAGAACAAGGACTCCCAGGCACCTTGCCCCCCATGTGAATGTCTTGAGGCTGTTTATCCTCCACGTGTGACAAAACCTCAACCACATGCCCACACACATGAAGGATATTGATCATGTAGCCACTGACTTAACCTCCTTCCAGATGTTCTCAGGCAGAACAGTTTGTGATCTGTTTATGTATGGCATAAGAAGCAGGACGGGCTTAAAACTGTGTTATATCCCATTCAAAATACAGTAATTGCACCATATTTTCTGGCCTATAATTTTCTATCATCATCACAATCAATGCGAAAGAAGCAGCAGGCTCATGCGCTTTGCTGTGCCCACGCAGAGCGCGTCTTTCATGCAGCCATTCCGGCTTGAGGATTACAGAGGCACAGGCTTGAAATGGAGATGCGCTTTTGTAAGTAATCCTAGGATTGTTTTGGTATCTAATTTAAGCAACTGATTGGTCTGCAGTGTTATTTAGAAACTAAATTTTACTGGGATTAATCTGGGACAGGGATTCATTGAGTCGTGTCAGATGGTGCACTGCCTTTTCACGTTGTTTTGATCCTTAACAGCAAGCCTGAAAAACATCATCCGCAGTCACTGGCATTTCTGAGAAGATTCACTTAATTTGAATCTTCTCAGAAGATTCAGTTTACTCTCTTGAGGACATGTGGCTTTCTTAACTTAGGAACTGTGAGCAATTGCTGTGTTATTTCCTACATTATTTCCAAGACTGTTAGATTAGTGCTTGAAGAGAGACTGTGTAGTTGGTCCCTGATACTTGTGGTTTTGTGTGTTGGTACTTTAGGCAGATGGGAATTGAATGAGCCCATGACAAGTTATGGTTATCCAGAATCATGGTCAGATATAACCACCTCCAACGCTCTCCAGCAGCCTGAGCAGGCCTCTGTTCCTGACTGCTGCAACTCATCCCAGACTGTATTTGTGGGACATGTTACTGCTTCCTGAATTGCCTTAATCCTGAGTTAGACTTTCTCTGATATATCAATAAAAAAGGTCCAAGAGCAAATTTGAAAAAACAGCATTCTGGTAAGTTTTCTGAAGTGTTCAGGTCTGCTCGTGAACAGACCAATGTATCTTAGCTTTAAAAATGCTTTAAAACTGGTTGTAAAATTAGGAGTGATCAGAGAAGTATAAGACATTCAGGGTTCTTCTGGGGTCACCTGAACGCAGAATGAGGGGAAGAAATAACTGAGAGAAATCCTTGGTAACTATATCACAGTTATTTTGCAATAAGCCTTAAGAAGCACGTATGCATTTGTTGATTCAGTTTCACTACAGTGAATAAAATGATTGCCTGAACAATTCTGGCAAGGTGTTGTGAAAATAATTCCTTATTTCATCAAGCCTGACTGTGCAACTCTAGCATGGGTAATATCCCTATAAACTGTGTAATCAGAGATAATGGAGATATCCCAGTTGCATGGAGGGACTTTAAACGACGAGAGGTAGCACCAGATAAATGCAATTTCCTTATCAGGTTTTTTGCTTGAGCAAGGTTCTTCAAGGTTACTGCCAGGGAATTATGTTCATCTGGCCAGGATTACACAACAGTTGATGTTCCCTTATTGTTAAAATCAGAATTATGCTGTCTTTCTGAGCTCAGGATGCCAGGACCAGATGTCAGCTAGTAAAGCATCTCCCCATTTTGTGTTTGCCTACCCTTGTGCTTGGCAAGTGTCAACACTGAGAAGGTACAACAAACACATTGGGCATACCACCTGGCAGCTTGCACATGTGTGAAAGCATCTGGAGAAGCACAAGAACAAGAGTTAGGGGAATGGCATGCATTGATTTCCAAGGGTGTGATTAACAACAATCAAGCCGGTGAGCGCTCAGCAACGTGCTGCTTGTGTTCTCATGTGGCACAGAGCAGGTGACTTGTTGACAGAACATGCACCTGACAACAGAACGGCAGCAGAGGGGATACAGCACATCTCATGGGCTGTTCCTGTTATCCCATGAGGAGGACAAGTTACAGTCCCAAACAAAAAAATGAAAGATGCTCATCAGCAATGTTGCCTAATACTTACAAAACTCGAAGTAAGTAAGATGCAGAGGAAAAATATCACACCACAATAACTTTCAGCTCCTGAAAGATCTCAGATGTCTGTCCAAGAACAAATTGACCTTGGGACTTAAGAGGAACCCAGAAGGCACACTGAGGACCCAACCGCTGGCAAACCTTGCCTTCTTTGTCACACATGGATGACCTTGGCCAGACCACTTGGACACACACATCCTGGCCCTGGTGGGAGTGAATATGTGAGTGTATTGATTGGTTCTTTACTTGCTTAGGAAGTCAAATAAAAGGTCTGTCTGTTTCTAGACAGTCTTGCCTTTTCTTTTGTTAGTTCCTACTACAGTACTGTACAAACGTCCCATGAGCATGATCATACAGTTTAATTTTAAGATGCCCATGGTAGTCTAATTAATATTTGGTTCCGCGCTCTACCATATATCAAGAGGCCCTGACATTGTAGGTTAACACCACTAATGATTCACAGTTCTGCCAAATCGACAAGCACAACAGTATCATGACAGTGTTATTCTTTCCTACACTTGCACCTATGTGTCAAAATGCCCAGCTCTGATCTACCAACCTCAGAAACTCCTAAGGTCTCCATTCTCAGTAAAAGGCTAGCTGCTCCTGGTTGGCAGCTTCTCTCCCTCCTACCACAGATACGATAAGTACCAGTGCAGAATCTCTTATAACAACTCCAGCAATACCTACTCTTAGTATCTAGTACCTCCACTAGATAGCTAGTATATAATGGAGATAGGAGGCAACTAATTGTGGATGAAGTAGCTAACCATGCAAGTAAAATGCCTGACTTGGTGCTGTTGAGGGAAACCAGAAGGTAAAGCAGGAAAACACAAGCCATGTGGAGCTTTCTCCATCCACAGGGCATTTTTTAAAGTCTTCTTGGATTGCACACTGGAATTGTCCTCTACAAAAAGCCCCTCTTATGCGGTGGGACGTTGGTGTACATAAGGTGGGGAAGACATTTTAAAAGCCCGAATGAGACCTGGGGACAGAAGTAAGGTAGTGAAACAGCAAAGGCTCTGGTCACAGCCATTGTGGAGAAGGTAGCACTCCCACACACAGCTCCTTTATGTCAGCAGCCGAGCACCGAGAGAAAATTAGTCTGGTGGATGGAGTGACGTGTGTGTTCTGTAGAAATGTGTCAGCTGAGTGTGCTTCACAACTCACAGGCTGTTCCTAAACTGGTATGAACATTAGAAGTCAACCTAATCCTCGTCCAGAAATGTACACTTAAGCAGAGCACCTGCTAGCCAGCAGGTTTTTTAGGCAGATACAGAAAGGCATAGGTTGCAACATCATGGGCTAATGGTGGAGAAAGAGCACCACTGTTCAGCGCAACACACAGCACTTCAGTCAAACAGGCATTGCACAAACTCTGCTCTGCAGTTCATCTGCAAGATGCTAAGGTTGGTGCGTTTCCAGAAAACATTGCAGACGTTTTGCGAGTTGCCCATTGCAAATACAACACCTCTCAGGCCTAAGGGGTTTCGTGGAGGCCATCTGGAACTGCCACTCTGCGTTTCCCACTCAGGCAGCCAGCAAAGCCTGCCCAGCCCCTGATGTGTCTATCAAGAGGTCAGCATGCTGCTGTGGTCTTGTGAAGTTGCTAGAGAGCCCAACATAACTGCCATTTGCCCCTGCTACCTTCAGTCCTCTGCTTGCCCCAGGAGCTCTTCTAGCATTCTCAAGAGTACCTGGGAGATAGGAAATGATCCCTTCCAAGTGAAACATTTTGACTTTTTTTTTTGCAGCAGATTATCATGAGCCGAAGATGAAACTGCATAGCTGAAATTCCTTGCCACATCAGCCCGGCTGCTTTTGAAGACATAAGTCATTGCAAGCCCGAAAGGTATGGTCATAAGACCAAGTGGAGGAAGTTATCAAAGATATAACCAGTGCTCACATCCCTTAATTGGAGGACACAGTGCCAACGTAAAAGGACTCTGACACAGCACACTCTTTTTACTGCTGGTATTGGTAGAGCCATCATTCCCATCACAGCCTGATCATACAACAGTGGGCGCTGCCTGGTAATGTATTTTCCTCTGTGTAATTCAGATTTGTGTTGGAGCTATTCTGAGGGTGAAAAAGCATTGACTGCTTTTTTCTCAGTTGCTTGCCTCTCGTTATTACCATAGAGGCAACTACTACCAGGACTACTACCAGGACTATTTCAGAGGGCAGGTATGTCTCACAGGGTGAGACCCACTGGGAGGAGGACAAAAGAAGGTAGCAAGTACCCAGACGGACGGTGAGAAGATCTGTGGCTCACACTCTTAGGTAGAATTTAGGCTCTAAATTCTAAGAGCCCGGAAAAGCATTAGAAATCTTATCTAATAATAACCGGGTATTACAAATACATCTTTGCTCAGGGCAGGAGTCTCTAAGGTAATCAAAATATTCCTGTTTATTTCAAGCTATGCTTATTTAGTAAATATTCTTCCTAGAAATCTCTAGAAGTTCTGGTTCACAAGACTTTGGGTCAATACTGGCTTCTGGATGCAAAAGCTAAGAAATAAGGAAACAGTACAGACATCTTTTCTTAGTGCAAACTCTTACTTAAGATTAATTCCCTTTATGTGGCAACTGGCCTGAGAGCAATTTCCATCATGTTAGTTCTTCAGTTATATCATCTTTTTACCATTAACATTTCAAAAATGGGTCTTGCTGCTGCTTGACCCAGTCTGTGTGCAGGAGCACAGAGAGCCCTGCCTGGACTCTGGTGGGAGCTGGAACTGGGAATCCCCTCTGCTTTCCTGATGCAGCCTGCCATTTGTGGCCCTCAGACACTAAGGGAGCTCAGCCCAGCAGAGTCAAGCAGGAACAGACATTCATAACAATGTTATTAACAAATAGCAACGGTATTTTACACAGGCACAAGATGTGGTTGTTGGCTGCAGTCCTGTTTTTGATGCAAGCAGCTGCAAACTCAGATGATGTCACCACGCGGCCAGAGAGTGTAAATCCTGAGACGTTCATGAATGTTGTAAGTCAGGAGAAGATTGGATGTCCTCTCTGTCTGAACATTTGCAGATATTTAATTGGGTGAGAGAGGGCCATGGAGGGTACGGTGTGTGGAGAGGGTTGCGGTAGCTGTGTGTACTGGTTTTGTGGAGCCACATGGCATTGTCTCCATACCATCATTAACAAGCCCTGAATGAGTCCTCATCCTCTCTGCAAATTAAGTGCAATTAGTAGAAGCAGGTTAGTCAGAGCCAGCAGCAGTCCCAGTTTGGACTGGATCAGACTTCATCCTTGAAGGCAGAAAGTTCTGCAGGTTCTGCTCTCCTCATTCAAACATGTGGCATTCACTCGTGCCCCCTGACAAGGCAGGAGCTCCGCCAGGAATTCAAAACCCCACTAGTGAGCCCCAAACCCAGCGCCAGCAGTACTTCACCAGGCACAGACCCACAAGCACACTGTGCTGAGGGTCTCACGCTTGGAGTGGGGGTCTCCACACAGACCCCGCTCCTAGCAGACCCAGCAACACAGCTCCGCAGGCTGCAGACTGAGATGGACCCAAGAGCTGAGCAGTGAAATTGCTGAAATTAACTTCCTCCAGCAACCACATGAAAAAGCGGACGTGGCGATCCAGAAGCAGGAGCACTGCTTGATTTCACCAGACTGAAACATCCCAATCTGTTGAATTTTCAGTGTAGATAAAGCTGAGGCGGAGCTCCATGAGCCCCATGACAAACCGCAGGAGGCCTTTCTAGCTGAGCCATCTCTGCAGGCTGGGTAGGCTTGCGATCTTATCTGCCCCTCCCAGCGGGCCCAGAGCGCGGCATAGCGTGTTTTGCTGCTAGTGCCAGCTGTCAGAAAACTCTTTTGTTTTCAGCACTCACTTTCAGAGGAATCCACATGCTCATGCCACACTGTGGCCTGCTGTATCCTGGCACTGAGCCCACAGCCACCAGCACACAGAACATCTCGTCCCATGCAGACCTCATTGGTTGACATTTCCCTGCAGCAGAAGTGTTTAAGTGGGGTGACTTCCTGAAAAAAACACCTCAGGTGAAAGACTTTTTCCCAACAACAGGTTTGCGAGTCCTTTTGGCCAGAGAGAGTGAGGACGGTGAGGACAGTGATACTCGGTGTGGAGACATCTCTCCATGCTGCTCTCCTTGTTCAGCAAGGGCATCCCAGCTGATGAGGGATGTGCTCTGTGTTCACTGAATGTCCCAGCTATGTCAGGCTTCCACCTTGCTCTTTCTTTTCTCAGAGCCAAATGATCTGCTACAGAAGGTACCCCAGCGAGGAGTACGAAATCCTGACTCGCGATGGTTACTATATCAGACTGAACAGAATTCCTCATGGGAGAGAATATTCAAGGAACACAGGTATGGCTCTATTCGGCAAGCAAGCCAGAAAACAGGTGCAGCCTCTCAGACATACTCTTTGATTTTTGGGCGGCCCTCTATGGAGCCACGAGTTGGGTCCCTTCCAGCTCAGAATATTCTGCGATTCTATGGTTCTGTGATTCCAACGAGCAGCTACCTGAGATTCAGGTGAAGGGATGAACCTTGACAGGCCAGTATTTATCACTAATGCAAAAAATACCAAACCCATGGCCCTTCTCCAATTTGCAGTCAAAGCTTTAGCTTTAGCAGCCTGCACACAGCACAGGAACGTCTTTTGTTATCAAGCAGCAATTCAGTTTAAAGGCTCAAAGGATGCAGACGTATCTTAAGAAAGCTCCTCATTGAATTTTTTTCCCTCCTAAATTTGTGTCTTTGAGATCTGTGCTACCTCAGTGACAAACCTGTAGATCCAAGCTTATGTGGTTGCCATGATCTGTCCATGTCCACGGTGCTGAGCTCATATGGATGAACATATGGGAACTGAAAGGTTTGGGAGAGATGTCAACAACTCTTCAGCCTGAGACAATCACAAGACAACTACAGCCAAGATTTTTTAATGTCCCTGTTTTGATGCCCTCTCTCTGGGCTTTCCAGATGTCCTACAAATGAGTATTGCATGTGCTCTGACAGAGCGACAAGGAGGCCACAGCAGTCTGAATTTGGTAATAGTAGAGGAATTCTGGTTCAATGAAACATGCCGTTTTTTTCACATCTAGGCCCCAGACCTGTCGTATTTCTTCAGCATGGGCTGTTTGCTGAAGGCAGCAACTGGGTTGAAAATCTGGCTAACAACAGCCTTGGCTTCATACTAGCAGACTCTGGCTATGATGTGTGGCTGGGAAACAGTCGGGGAACACGCTGTTCCCGAAGACACCAGCACCTTTCCCCTGACCAGACTGAATTCTGGGATTTCAGGTAGGCTGGAGTGCATTACAAAAGCTGGCAAACTCTCCTGTGTGTCACCCATCTCAAAACGGAGGTGGGTGTCTCCACACAGGCAAGTCAGAGCATCTAGTCCCATGCATGGCCTCCTCCAGACCTCCCAGAGCAGCCTCAAGGCAGGGAGGCTGGCAGCACCTGTGCAGACCTGCCTGGTGACATGGTGCCAGCATCTCACCACAGCCTCCATGGGTCTCCACCTTGCAGAATCCAGGCCCCCCTGTGGATCTCCCAGGCCGGTCCTCCCAGCAAGGTGCCTGCAAGTGGCAATGTCTCTCCCTCTTCTAGATGTAGTCCCCAAGAACGGGGAGGGTGGGTTAGAGAAGGCCATGCACCGCCTCCTCCACACACTGGGTGCTCTCTGGGAAGCTGCTCCATCCTGCTTTGCCTCCTCCTGCTCAGGATACCTCTCCCACTCCTAGCACAAGAGGTAATGGTCTTAAGTTGCACCAGGGGAGGTTCAGGTTGGATATTAGATTCTCAGAAAGAGTGGCGAGGTATTGGAAGAGGCTGTCTGGAGAGGTGGTGGAGTCACCGTCCCTGGAAGTGTTCAAGAAATGTGGAGATGTGGCACTGAAGGACATGGTTTGGTTGTCATGGTGGGGATGGGTTGATGGTTGGACAAGATAATCTTAGAGGTATTTTCCAACCTTAACAATTTCTATGGTTCTATGATTCCTCTGAAATAGACAGCACATAGGTCTGGGAAGTGAGTTTTCCTTCTGCTCAGAAACAGTCTGAGGAAGTAAGGAGTCATTTTAAGCTGCTACCGCCTGCCCAGCACTCGTCTACAGTTATAAATATGCTTGCAGTAGAAAAGCTAATGAAGTGCGTCTGCACTTACACTGCATCATGCTAAAAGGCACATGAGCAGGAACTCCTGTCTCTGGCATCCAGATCTGCAGAGCCAGATCTAAATCTGTAGAGTTGTTGTGCATTGCAACTGTAATGCTGTATTGTAATGCTGGCCAGGCTCTGCAGATTCCTAACAGTGGTTATGGGAGGACTAAGTCTTTTTCAGTGAAGGATGAGGTCATGGCAGGAGAGATGCCTTTCCCATGCCATTGGTCATGGGAACTTTCTGTTGGGAAACTACCTTCAGATGTCAAGTTTTTCTGTATATATGCCTTGTAACTCATGCTTTATCCCTGTATTGCAGTTTCCACGAAATGGCCATGTATGACCTCCCAGCAACGATCAACTTTGTCCTGCAGAAGACTGGCCAGAAACAGCTGTACTATGTGGGCTACTCTCAGGGTGCAACTATCGGTGTGTTAGAAGGGGTCGGGCATCGCCTTTCTCTCTAAAGCAGAGAAGGTGTTGCCTGGACTACCTCCAAAACATTCATTTTGCCATTTGTAAGCAGAAAGTGCAGGGAGGTCCTACCTGTGTGAGCGACCAAGCAGGCATGCTAGGACATCTCAAAGGTCTCTTGCAACACAGCAGTAGCGCTCTCCGTAAAAGAGAAATGGGAGGACCAGCACGTTCCTACAGCAGTAGGAAAGCATTTGGTGACCACAGTCAGGCCCTGAAAAGCAAATTCCATCCTGGAAAGCTGCGTCCCATTGTTCTGCACCAAACACAAGTGCATTTTGCATGGAGTTCAAGGCTTGTGCACTCCAATCACAGTGCTTTTTTCCACCAGCTAGGCCAGCACAGGCATGAGGTGACCTAAGGGACGGTGGCACCCTTTGGAAGCAGCCACTGGGAGGTGACACTACTGTTCTTGTTTCCTTGTGAACAGGGCAGGATATCCTATTAGTGGTAGTCATTAAAGTGCTTTGTCAGCCACAAGAATAAAAATGTTGTCTCTTTCTGGCTAGCACTAACACTGAACAGAAAGTTCAGAGGCACAGATTCCAGATTCCTAATTCAGACTAATGTCAGCTAAACCGATATAGGCAGCAGGTCCACGCAAACCCTTGGGCTAAGCACCTGAACAAGACCCAACAAGTCTCAGACTGTTCTTCTGTTTCCTCAGCATTCATAGCATTTTCATCCATGCCAGAACTGGCTCAGAAAATCAAAACTTTTTTTGCCCTGGCTCCTGTAGTGACGATGAAGCACGCCAGAAGTCCCGTCTTGAAAATGTCGTTCCTTCTTAACAGAAAGCCTGATATGCTTCAGGTATGAGATCCACCCCTACTCTAATCCCCTGAATGCTAGAAATGGGATGCAGTCCCCAGGCCATCTGAAGCAGCAGAAAGCAGCTAATTGCCACTGATGTAATCGCCTGGGGAAGGGAAATGTAAGCAGTTACCTTCACCCTTTGCTTCCCCAGATCCTACTGGGCCAGACAGATGCCTCACTGAGAATGAGGAAGCTGTGGAGATTTCTTCCCAACCTGTGCAGGCACCCGCTCCTGCACAAGCCCTGTGCCAACCTATTTTTCCTGCTGGGTGGCTTCAACCAGAAGAACCTCAACATGGTGCGTCCGTCCATCTGTCCACCAGGGTCAAAGTGAGGCTCTCAGCAAGGTCTGGAGGCCCTCGAGTGCCCACCAAGGATTAATGCATGTTCACTGGGCTGGCCTGGGTGTCCTTGAGGACCTGCTGAGCATGGGCTCTGGGACAGCGTCTTGTGGGGACAGCTGGTGTCTTTCCCTGGGGATCGCAGACCTCTGGTTTCAGGGAGGATGGCTGCTCTCGGTGGTGGCAAGCCTAATGCCACTGACCTGCCAGTTGTCATCTCCTTAGCCCTGGGAGAAGGGATGTTTGGTAGGTCTTGGGGAACGCTGAGGCTAAATGTTAATAACAGCTCGTTCCTTCTTCCAGAGTTATGTAAGAGTAATTGATTTTTAATGGAAATTACGTTTGTGAACCTGACCCAATTCTCTAGACAGCACAGCTCAGCAGAGGCTGTTGGAAAACACAATCTGGCAAACATTGTCCCTGTTCCTATCCACCTGCGAACAATGATATCTTGAATGTGTTTCCCTGCAGACCCGGCTAGATGTATACACAGCCCACTATCCTGATGGCACATCTGTCAAGAACATAAGACACTGGGCCCAGGTATGTACTCCAAAGGGCTTCACCCCTTGGCTGGTCCCTGAACCTCGTGTCTCCAGGTGTAAGAGGTCAGCACGCATTGTGCTAGCAACTTGTGAGGGAGAAAAGGGATGAAATGGAGCCTGCAGAAAGGGCTCGGGATACAGACAGAGCTGCTCTGCTCCCCATTATTTGCTCTTTTTCACCGCACTGAGATGTGTGTGCTGGGCTGCCCTGCTGGGAGTCAGCCCTCGAGAGTCTTTGAGGTGTGGCACCCACATGGTAGCATCCAGTGGCCCCACCACGTGTCCCGCTGCATGCTTATCCTCTCCCCCCAGGTGAAGACATCAGGAGAGTTTAAAGCTTTCGACTACGGCAGCAAAAACCAAGCCATCTACCACCAGGTAGGGGTTGTGGTGCTGGTGTCCAGGATGTCTGCATCCAGACCTGCAGCCAGGCTCACACCAAGCCTGTGCTGGGTGCTGTGAGGATAGGTGAGCCTGTAGGGTTTCCCAGATGTTTCTCATGTCCCTCCAGGAGAAGCCCCCCTACTACCAGTTGGAGAAGATGCCTGTGCCCACGGCGGTGTGGTCAGGGGGTGAGGACTGGGTAGCTGACCAGAGGGACGTCCTCCTGCTGCTGCCACGCATCACCCACCTCATCTCCTACACGCACATCACCGATTGGAACCACTGGGACTTCATTTGGGGCCTGGACTCCCCCGGGCGCCTCTACAGCTGCATCGTGGCCATGATAAAGGGGTCCTAGTAGGGCAGGTCCCAGCTCAGCAGTGCCCCGAGGAAGTGGGAGGGGATGTGAGCAGCCCCCGATAGTGGCACATTTGGGATGGCTGAGCCAAACTTTCCTGGGCTGCGTCGGGGGGGTGCTGGGAGGGGCCCTGGCCCCTGCTCATGGCCGGAGGCTCGGGTGGGGTGCGGAGAACCCATCTTCACCAGGGCTGGGTGACGGCTCCTCCGCTGTGCAGTGGTGCTTTGCATGTTCCCATCCCGCTGAAAAACGTGCAGAAACGCGGTGCTCCCTCCCCCTCAACCCCCCCCCCCAAAAAACCAAACAAACACAAAACACAACAGAAGAACTTGAAGGGGATTTTTTGTGTATTGTCAGAGCTCACTGCTGAGGTGAGGGTTCAACAGCAGCGCTGCCTGAGCTCAGCGCTGGGGTGAGGGTTCAACGGCAGCGCGGCCCCACGAGATCCGGGGCGGCCCCGGAGGCGGGCGGACGCCATGGAGCGTCGTGGCTGCGGCGGCCGGCGGGTGCTGGTGGTGGGCGCGGGGATGGCGGCGCTCGGGGGCCGCGCGGGGCGACGTCCCGGCGGTGCCCCCGCAGCACCCAACGAGAACAGCGCTCCTCGGGAGCGGATGCTCGGGGAGAGCAGAAACGGTGCCCTTCCCCGAGGGCTGCGCTCGGGCGGGGAGAGCCCTCGGAGCAGCGGTCGGGATGCCGGCTGCTGCCGACGCGGCGCCGGAGCTCCGCTGTCCCCTCCCGGCAGGAAGCGCCGCTCCGGTCCCGCCGCCGCCGCGCACCTCAAGGGCTTCAAGGAGCTCTACGGCATGACCGTCGCCGACTTCATCCGGCAGTCGCGGCTGGAGGTGGCGCGCGACGCGCTGGCTGCCGATCTGCAGAAAGAATGGCCCGAACTTGCCACCAAGATGGTCGGCTTGGCCGCGTCAAGGGCGATATCGCCCGGACTGAGCACCGAGGTGAAGTCGGGCCGCCCCACCCGGCCAATCGGGTGCCCGGCGACGAGCATCGCCAGAAACCCTTCGGGGTCGCCCGACATCTGCGCTCCTTGCTGCAAAACCGGCGTATCGATCGACCCAGGGCAGACGCAGTTGACCCGGACCCCCCGGGCGGCGTACTCGACGGCGAGCTGCCGGGTCATCTGCACGACCGCCCCCTT
>JANHGO010001371.1:0-34652 GCA_024606505.1 Aquila spilogaster
CAAGCATTGGAACAGGCTGCCCAGGGAAGTGGTTGAGTCACCATCCTTGGAGGTATTTAAAAGATGTGTAGATGTGGCACTTGGGGACATGGTTTAGTGGTAGACTTGGCCATGTTAGGTTTACAGTTGGACTCAATGATCTTAAACATCTTTTTCAACCTAAATGATTCCATGATTCTGTAGGAGACGTGCTCACAAGTCAATTTGACTTGATGAATGTACATGAAAGGGCCTCCCAAAAAGTCAAAACTGGGAATGGAAGAATATATTTATTGCGTTTTACTTTACTCTTGTAGTTCTCCATTGTTTCATTTCCCCAGGTAGATACTTCACCACATCCCCAGGACCTATGCAGTCAAAATAAGACATAATAGTGAAGCACAAGAGTCTCAAAGTTACAATGAATTTTTCAACTAAGCTTCACAAAAGCTTCATCGGAAAGGCATTTTACAGACTGTGTTTCAGTTGAGGAGGGAACTGAAGTGACTTTAAGGCAAAACAGCAGGTCAGGACCAGCTCTAAGAAGAGAACCTAGATGCAGAAGCACAGAGCATATCTGTTAGGGCTTGGGAGCTCAATATACGGCATGCATTTGTTATAAAAAAAACAGAAATAGCTGAGCTAGCCCAACTGAGCTGGAGCCACTCAACAGGAGCAGCATTCTGGACTCCAACAAAACCAACCAAAAGACCTCCATGAAAGAGAGTAACTAACCCTGCCTTAAGCCTCTGTTGTCCCAACTGATCCAAGGCTGAGGTTTGGGACTCTAATACCAAGTTTCGGATGAGTAAACCCCTCCTTGCCAACAAATCTCAACCTTGTCCCCAAACTGCTCCTCACTTCTGAACTGCAGTGCTGTAATTGAAAGCTCATCCTCTTTCTAACTATAGATGCCTACTCTGGCAAACTCACCCTGAGGACATGGGACATAGTAACAGCAACATCCTCAGGGAAGAAAGCTGGATTAAAAGGCAACAGCGTTTGGGATGTTTGACTACCAGAGGAGGCCCAGACTCTCATTCCCATGCAAATATTTTTGCCTCTTGAAGAGAGGAAAAAATAGTAATGGGCTTAAATTGCCCAGGGGAATTAGGTTAAACATTAGACAAAGTTTTCTAACTGTAAGAGCAGTAGAAATCCAAAAAGAGATTATCAAGGCATGTTACAGAACCTCTTCAAATTGATCATTTCTAAGAGTAAGTTAGAAAAATATCAAGCAGGAGCAGCTTAGATGCATTTGCTGCTGGAGACACCAAATACCTCCTCAGATAGGGAGAAGACTGAGTAGGTGGTTTCTTGAGACCCCCATGAAGCCCTGTTTTCTATAGGTCCAACCTATAAAATAGCTGAAGCTCTTTGGAAACCACCCGATCTTAACCAATGCTGTACTAAGTCCTGAAGCCAAAAGAAATGGTGTACTGGCCCAGGGTACTAATCTCTTCCAGGGTTTTACAAGAATTTCAAAGAACCCAACTCAACTTTCACTGATGGCAACAGACAAACTCCCATTTCCTTCATTTGTAAAAGATCAAGTCTTTAGTTATAAAATACTCTAAAGCCTTGTTAAGCATGCACTAATGACAACAAAGCACTTTTAGACTATACATTACTGGAAAAACAGAGCCACCATAAAGCCACAGCCATCTCCGGGGTGGAATATAGCTATTCTGTGCCAGACAAGATTCTGAAGGAAATGAAGAATAATTACCCTAATTGAAAATATAATGGAACGACTTGGTTATAATGTCCCTATTAAAGAACAAATTTCAGATGATAAAAGACATTAAGAGGGAGAGCTTGAACAAATTAGCGTTCAGCCTCCAGAAGAGCCAGGAAACGTAAGGAGCAACCCAAAGCCAGGCAAGCCAGAACAGCTACAACAAACACGAATGCCCCCAACCGAGGCAAATATGGAGAGAACTGGCCATAAGCAGAGCTTTCAACTTCCCTCCCCTTTTTGCGAGCACAATGGAAACAATTCCCCCAAGAACAAAAGCGATGCGTCAGCAGGCCCTACTCTCTCAAACTCTTTCAAGTTGGAAGGACAGTTGATTTGCACCATGTGTAGGATAGGAATGCTCGCTAGAACCAAGTGAGATAAATTTCATCCCATCCAAGCTGGTTAACATTAACACAGAGATGAATCATCTTTACAATGCCTGTAAACAACACTGTTTAAAAAAGGAAGAAATCTAATGATACACCCTAGTCGTACTTACTTTGCAGGAAGTTTCTAAAAGTTTATACCATATGTACTATTGTTAGGAAAAGTGTTGAAGTAAGGGGGCAGACACAAACCCACAAGAATTGGAGGATGTGGACGTAAAGCCACCACAAATGTTCTAATCTCCCTTCTGCTGTGCTTGCAATGGTGTTCCAGCACGTCTAATCCTTTACGACAGGCAGAGGCTGGCGGGAAAAGACACACTTAGAGTAACGGAGTAGATGTACATCAGATGTGCTATTTATAACAAGAGAAAGAAAGCTCAATGGAGTCATCTGCTCTCTGTCTCTGGTCGATTCTCACCCTGACCTTTAGCGAAGCACTGATTTTTAAAGGGGTAAACCAAAGCATCTGAAACCATGACAATGTGCTTTACCTTTATTTGGTAAGTCAGATGTGAAGGAAATACCAACACCAGAGCACTGAATATGCAAGTCCCAGTCAAAAAAATGACTACAAAAGATCCCGGGCTGGACAAAGTGCCTTGGATGTGTCAAGACACTGAAAAATGTCCCCACTTAGCTTATTCAGAGGGAGATTGAGAGGCAATTCAATGACTAGATGTCATTAAAGTATATTCCTTTTAAAACAAACAAAAAGGTCCCAAGGAGCTGTTTAATTCAGAGAAGAAAATCTTAATAGCATAAAATCACTGCAATCTTAAGCCAGATAAATTCAAAGCAGAAAGGAGGCATAATATTTTTGTTTGCATGCTTCCAGAGCCATTGGTAGAAACCAACAAAAGAAGTGGCAGAATCAACCTCTCCATCTAGTATTTTCCAAGCTGGCCACTGCTCAGTGCAACATATACTAACCAGACACCTTGTCTTGTTGATGTAGGCATAAGAGTGAAAATTTACAGTCTGCAGCATACAGATATCCTGTGCAGAACATCCTTAAATAAATCTTGCCTTGCAATGGGGTACAGAGAGTCTTCTCCTTAACCCAACAAAACTCCACAGCTAACCCAAACTAGAAAAGAGCAGACACTGCTGCTCAAATATTTTGCAACACGATGAAGATGATCTAGAGTAGTGGTACAACCCCAGGGGTCAATACTGGGGCCAATACTGTTTAACCTCTTCATTAATGATGTGGATGTGGAGACAGAGTTCACCCTCGGCAACTTTGCAGATGATATAAAACTGGAAGGAGCGACTGACAGACCAGAGGGGTGTGCCACCATTCAGAGGGACCTGGGCAGGCTGGAGAAATGGCCCAACAGGCACCTCATGAAGGTCAACAAATGCCAAGTCCTTCCCCTGGGGAGGAATAGCCAGCCCCAGGCACCCAGTACATCTCAGGCTGACCACCTGGAAAGCAGCTCAGCAGAAAAGGACCTAGGGGTCCTGCTGGACACCAAGCTGACCATGAGCCAACAGTGTGCCCTTGCAGCAAAGGCGGCCAACAGATTCCTGGGCTGTGTTAGGAAAAGTGTTAGCCAGCAGGTCAAGGGGAGTGATCCTTCCCCTCTACTCAGCACTGGTGAGACATCTGGAGAGCTGGGTCCTGGTCTGGGCTCCCCAGTACAAGAGAGATACAGAGCTACTGGAGAGTGTCCAATGAAAGGCCAGTATCACAATTAAGGGATCGTAGCATCTCTCATACAAGGAAAGGCTGAGAGAACTCAGACTGCTCAGCCTGGAGAGGAGAAGGCTGAAGGGGGGAAATTCTTTATCAGTGTATATAAATAACTGATGGGGGTTGGGAGTGTAGAGAGGACAGAGCCAGACTCTTCTCCTTGGTGCCCAGTGACAGGACAAGAGGCAACATACAGAAAACTCCATTAAATGTAAGAAAAAAAAAAAAAAAGGCAAGCCAAACTTTATTTGCTGTGACAGTGATCAAACACTGGAATAGGTTGGCCAGAGAGGCTGCAAAGTCTCCGTCCCTCAAAATATCCAAAACCAGACTGGACACAGTCCTGAGTCACCTGCTGTATATGATCCTACTTGAGTGGTAGGACTAGATGATCTCCAGAGGTCCTACTCAGCCTCCAGTATTCTGTGATTCTTTGAATATTTTCACCAACAGAGATCAGTCACCAGGCTTTTCCTTCCTTCTCCACCTCCAAGAAAAATGCAATGAAAACCATTTCAGCATTCAAAGGGGTCCAGCAAATTGTTACGCTGATGATGAAACAGATTACAATTTAACAGAGATTCTTATCCAAGCAGAAATATTGCCAAAGAGAAAAAAAGTTGTTAGAGTAAAATATTATTTCTGAGTTATATTGAAATAGAAAGTGTTTCTAATCAGCCTGGCATTTTAATGGCTGTATTTTTATAAATTATATAAAATAGTTTAAGGTGACATGAAGAGAAAGCCACCTCTAAAGGTCTATATATTACTGTTCCCAGGGGAAAGAATGAGAATCGGGTGAACCAAATTGCATGTTTTATTCCTCTATTCCATAAATGCCAGGAAAGCCCCCCCGGCAGCAAAACCCCAAGTTACAGGAGTCACGTTATTTGTGCCCAACAGAGGACACTGCTATTAATAATTGCGGCCACCAGAAATGAAGACTAACTAGTTCAGGTAATTCCTCTGTTTTCAGAGTACAGTTATCCCTTGCTAATGCCTCTTTACTAACAACAGCAATCCTACAATGTGCGATACCTGCACGAGAGCACTGATGGACAACATCGGCTCTACTTCTGGGTTTGTTTTCATAAGTTAAACATCCTCCCCCATTTTGCCATTTAAAAATGACTCGTTTTTGGACTGTTAGCTAATCATCTTCTAGGGACAGGATACTATCAGTATCCAGCAGCACATAGACACCTTCACCCTGTAGCACCTCTCACAACGGGGTCCTGCTCTTAAGCCTCATCTTCCTCCTCTTCCCAAACACAGCAAATTTCAGAAGGTTCCAAGACTTCAGCAGATGAACACACTGTTTTCATCTTCGCTTAAAGCAAGACTCAGGTAATTACACTCACACTTGAGCCAACCAAGTCTTGTTTCTCACAGGCTCCTCTCCTGCGGTTGATGGATTTCAGTGTCTCAGAAGGTGCAGGCATCAACCACCTCATCCTATCAATGGGACATTTATACTGTCCATGTGGATTCCCCAGTGTCAAGTGAGGCACAAACTTCATGGTTTTGTTCATCTACAGTCTATTCTGATCTACCAGGCCATCTGCCTTCATGATAGCTGTAGGATGTCAACACCTCTGAGACTCCCACATCTCTGTCCAATACATGACAAAGGCAGCCAAATCCAAGTACCCTTAGAGAGGGAACCCAGAGGCATCATGACCAGTTTTAGCTTAGGGACCACTCTGGGAACACAGGCTAAAGGACATTATCTCCACTAGTATAATATCTTGCAACAAAGACAATAAAAGAAGCACGACCTAAGTGGGGGTAATGGGGTGGCAACGGAACCGTTGCTGTCATCTCTTACCCCTCTTAGCCCACCTCCTGTGATGGTAGGAAGATAACCACAAAACCCGTCACACATTTGGGACTGTCACAAACTTCAGGTTTCCCGCAGTTTCTTCACACACACAACTATGGTCCCTGGGTCTAGGCAGGTCATCCCTCCTCCAGCTCGGGAGGAAGGAGCTAATATTACTGCCTTTAAACACTTGGAAGGAACAGCAACAAGGAGTGATGACATGTGGTTTATGCTTATTCAGCCATGTAGTTCACTTATTCATGCCTCAGCTCTAACAGATTAGTACAACAAAACACCAGAAGACGTTCAAACACTGAGAAGTGATTTCCATCATGCCACTGATAAGCATTTCACTAACAGAAAGCTTAAGATTGAAAACACGTCCTCACCTTCAGTATTTCATACACTTATTTGACCTTAATTACACAAAGGCTTTGCAATTCCAACACTAGGTAGAGCTACACAGAGCTAGGTGACAGAATCACAAGTAACTTGCCTACAAGCATGTTACAATTCAGTTAAAGAACAGAAAAAAATAAAAATAAAAAAACCAGCTTCCTAAATGCTGCACAGACACCATCCTATAATGTATTTTTTCTTGGAACTAGACATCCTGTTGATTTGCTATACAGCTTTATAGAGGGAGGTCAGTTATCCAGACTCCCCACCTACCGTATATAAAGACTTCCAGAAAGACTACTTCAAGTGACCACCACAAGCAGACAAAAAAAGAAAAAAAAAAGCATGACCACCACGAGCAGACAAGAAAAAGCAGTGGGAGGCAGTTTTGTCGGCAATTCTTTTGCAGTGTTGATTTTCACAGGCTGGCTTGCCTTTCAAAACAAGATAGATTCAACCTTGCCAGAGAGAGAACATGTAGGCACTTCTCCAGCTCCTCCTGCTTGCCTGGTCACAGACTGATAAATGACTCGGACTTCAGCCGAGTCAGGCCAGTCCTCTGAGCCTGGAAGAGCTAGGCTGGGAGAGCTGTTCTGCCACGCTTTCCTTCGGGAGAGAGCTGCAGCATATGGGACATTTCTATAGCGGAGGAGACTGCTTAGTCCTTAGCGGAGACCTGCAAGTCAACTGGCACCCAAGCTGCAGAGGACACCCTCCGAAAAGGCCACAGGGTCAGCAGCATAGGAAGGGGTGAAATAGTAATGCAAGAGCATGCTCTAAAGATCTCTTTCAGGCTACTATTTATCAGAAAACAGCACAAAGAAAACAAATCCCGTGCAAGATGTGCTGACAAGAGCTTAATACACCAGACACTAAAAGAACAGCAGCAGCAGGCCAAGAACTGGAAGGAAGAGACCTCTGCCAACACCAAAACTGACCTTACCAAAGCCGAGCAACCAACAAAGATGGCCCATAGGCACCCAAAGGCTCTCCCCAGTTACAGGGGAATATACACTAAGAGGAGACACCAAGAAACATTTTGCTCCTCAACTTGTGTGATCCCTAAAAGAGCTTTAGGGCAATGCATTTTAGGAGACAACAGGAAACCAGAGGGAGATTGGGACACTCAGGGAAATTTAGGAAATAAGATTGCTCTTGGGGCAGAGCTTGGCTAAAACAAGCCCCACAGACATGCTCCTCAGAGGTAGTAGCACTGTGCAAAGTTACGGCCATACCAATACATGGTCAGCTAAAGTCCTCACCAAGCCAATATTCAGCCAGCAGGATCTAGAAAGCAGATTTAAGTCAAGAGGAAGATCAAGAACAGAGATTAAAATACTGAGAAGGTGAAGTCGCATGTGCCAGGTATGGGGGCGATTTAACCATTGCCAGAAATTCTGGGGGCTCCTTAGCCCATGGGATGACTGCTAGTGTTAGAGCTTTCTCACCAGCTCTTCCACAAATGCCAGCTCGGTGGCTTGTGGCTTACAGAGCACAGAGAAGGGGGCTTTGGAAGAAGCAGACACACACAGAGTAGGGTAATTCAGAGCCACCAAAGGGACACAGCCCTAATGACAGCAAACTGAAAACCGAGATTATCCCAGCCTTTGGGCCACCAGACCTTTAAGTGGCACCGCCACCCTGTGTTGTGATGGCTGAACTGCATTGAAGTTTAGCTTCCCCCGAAGCACAGCAACCGTCAAACAATGCGTAATATGCTTTTCAGCATGAAGGCAGCTAAAGCAAGGCCAGCTTCATTATCTGGAAGGCCTCGAGTTGAACTCTGCACACAGAGATGCTGAAGCCAAGTATTTCACGCTGATGCACGATCCAGGCTCCAACTGCAGCGGGTTTCGTAAGAGTTGAAGCCAGACACAGAATCAGCAAGAGGAAAGTTTGCTCAGACAACTGAAACCTGAACAGCAGAGTTACCAAAAGCAATTTGGAAATAGCGTATCGCCTCCTGGTTGAATAAGCTCAGCTCACCGTTTCACAAGATCTCGCTGCACTGAAAATAAGGACGGCAGCCTATAAGCTTTGGTTCCCTCTTGTAAAAGTGCATCCAAAGTGTGTGTTCTGTAGTATTCCTGGAAGTATAATGTTACAAAGACTATCTCAAAACATTTGTGTTTATTTGGGGATCAGTGGAATACTTCTTGAATCATGTATACATTAAAAAAAGAACTTAAGCCAACTGCATACCCTTAAACACTATCTCTTATTAGAAGCTACCAGAATACCTTACAAACACCAATCTGTCTCAATTTCCCTTTGAAGGAAAGCATCATGCCTATTTTACACCTTGGCAAACACAGGCACAGCAGAATTGAGTGAAATGCCTATGGCCACACCAAGCCTTGGCTGTGCCAGAAATCAGAGTGCCTCCAGCCACCAGGCCTTTTCCCAGGAGCAAGGCAAAGCCAAGGAGGCTTTAACTTCACCACAGTAAGACACCAAAAATTTCAGGCCATGAACCAGGCTAGCTCTCCTCCAACCCACCTCAGAAACACATATATTCAGCGGGCAGTTATTCCAGCCTTCAAAGCAAGACAGAAAATATGCCAGCATTGAGCACAGAGAATTGGAGTGTGATGTTGGAGCAGCACAAGCTGCTGCATCCATCAGCCGTGGCACGTACTGCACACTTGAGGCTGTGCAAGCCCCTCAATGGGAGGGGACCGCAAACACAGGTAGTTTATCCCAGACTGTTTCTGCCACTCAGTCTCCAACACCTCCCATAAAAAGTTCCTTCTCCCCCGTAATCTCATCATCTCCATTATCCCTTGTTCCAGTTCCACCCCCCAAATTAAACAGCCTCCAAGCAACAGCAGCTTCGGCATAGGGGAAGGCCCACCATAACACACAGACAAGTTGCCCTAGTACTTAA
This sequence comes from Aquila spilogaster, assembly GCA_024606505.1. Lineage (NCBI taxonomy): Eukaryota > Metazoa > Chordata > Aves > Accipitriformes > Accipitridae > Aquila > Aquila spilogaster. The sequence goes on from JANHGO010001371.1 coordinate 8,914, forward strand.
TTCCTAGAAATGGTGCTTTTACAACAAGCACAAGCTGTCCATGCAGACTCACTAATTAAAAGACCATGTTCAGCTGCCATCCGCGCAGGTAAGTGTGCAAGTGCCCTTGTGCAAGACTGAACTGTGCTAGAAAAGTGATGGGGGGTGACCCTAGAGACATACGAGGCCACACACACCCCTGCAACAGCACCAAAAAAAGCTGTGCCCAAGTTGTTCAAAGGCTTTCATCCTTTCTTCTTCCCCCGTTTGCAGGAGCCAGTTGCCAACAATTGTTTTCAGCAGCAGGGAAATTCCCTCATGTGCTTGCAACTGCAATTGTTGCTCAGGAGCTGAATGCATTCATCCACCACCACCCGACACCATCTGATGGCAATTGTCACTGCGGAGCTGAGTCACATTCACACCCTCCTCCTCCTCCGCTCATGTCAAGCCGACATTTCCCCATTTCAAATAACCGCACTCGTTACAATTCATTTCAGTGAACTTAAGGTTGGGCTTTTTCTTAACTGGCAGAGGACCGCTCCATTATGTACAAAGACAATTTGTAACTTCAACCAAGAGTTTGGGGGAGAAAAATCAACCAGCGTTGCTGCTTTACAGCACATTGTTTAAGGATGCAATTCTTCATTACTTTAATTACTACAATAACACTATGATAGCACAGGAAAAATTAGGAAAATCACTTAATATTTACATGCAAACATCTAAGCAAGGCAGCATGGTTGGTCTTGTAGTGAGGTATCTGTTCATCCTCTGGTTTTTGAAAGTGACGATGACCCGACAGCATATATCAAACTTGTTTAATCGTTGCAAATAAATGAAAAATTATTTTACCAGCAAGTGAGCAGTGAGGAGCTAAAAAAAGCTACAGCAGCAGCAATTCTGCATAGCTACCAGAGAAGGGAGCTCTCAGTCACGCACAAAAATAAGCTGTCTCTGCTGGCTTGGAGAGAAATAACATTTGTTCTGAATTTGTTTTACAAAATCACAGCGAGAAGCAAAGTATGTGCTTGTTTAGGCTTCGAATTGAGCTAAGCACAAATTTCAGCTTAAATATACTTTCATTCACAAAGAATGAAGTCGTTTCAAAGCACAGCAAGCCTTAAGTGGCACTTGACCCACATATAAAGAGGCCGTAAGACAATTTTTCCTCCTCCTATGTTCACTACTTCTGGATCTGGTAACAGGATCTGATTGAGGGCCAGGCAGCTGTGGATGCTGAGAGTCCAAGAGGCAGACACTGTAGAGAGCACCCGAACACCAAGGCTCCCACCAGAAAGGTTTCACCCCATATTTATTAAATGTATTAATTTTTTTTTTTTAGAAGAATTTTCAAGCTTCTCCTTAGGAGAACCTTGAAAACACAGTTTTAGCATACCAGATAGTGACCTTACTGATAGGAACCTCTCAAATACTAAGCCACATGTTGGGTAAACGATTTTTTTAACATCTCAATGGAAATAAGAGCCAAAAGGGGTTGTTACCACCAGGATGTTGTTCACTTGGAAAGGAGCAAAGGCAAGTTGACTTTTGTTTGTACAGGCTGGATTGCTCCAGCTGTCACAGCTCTGCACACACAAGCTAAGAACCAGGACACAATACACTTGCCAATACCCAGACAGGGTCCCCAGGTCCCAAGTGTGACAAATTTTTAAGGAAGAATACAACCACTACTCATCATATTTACTGCCTTTAATATAGTAGACATTTGCACTGCTTTATTAAGATACCTGATTCAGCAGCTTGGCAATGCAGAACAGAGCTGGATACCTGCAGTAAGGAGCAGCCAGATGCCAAGGGGATGGAGAAGGCTTCCCAGGGACCCTGGGGACGAGCAGACTGGGCTGCCTTTGCTGCCACACTAAATAGAAATAAAAAGGTCCTGACCCAGCTTTACTACTGCTGCCTTCTATATCCTACAAATCAGTGCTTGTGGCCTTTACTTCATCCAGCTTGACTGATTTCTTTCTTAGTTGCCTTAATCTATTTAAAGTTAATTATCCAAGTTTTTACTCTAATTAAACTTGGCTCTTTTTTTTTTTTCTTCTCCTTTTTTTGTCATTTGAAAGCCTTACCGTTTTCTTTGGGAGGTTACTATTATTAGAGGATCTGGGCAGATCTAGGTAGCTCTGCTAAATCAAGGGCCACTGACAGGATGCTACATTATATGGCAAGGCAATCCCCTAAGCAAGGGGCAGGAGGGAATACAAGATGATGGGCATATAAGCAGATCCCAGGCTGGATGAATCATCTTGGCATGTGGCACACAACTCATAAGCACTAAGTACCCACAAAATAAACCATAAGGTCTTTTGAAAGATTTACTTGACTACTTCATGGCATTGGGGGTTTTATCCTGAAAGTAAGCTTCCAGTTCTTATTACACTTTGTGCTTTTACACACTATAGAGTAAAGAGCTGAAAGAAAGAATATTTTATAAATAAATATGAAACATCAGTATCTGGATGATGACAAGGTTTTCCATGGCACCAGAGCCTTCTTGGTGGTCCTGCAAGAACCTGACAAGCAACAAAAGCAATGAGTTTGGCAACATTGAGCTAGGAAGAATTGGAAGCAAATACAGTACAGAAAGAAAGCAATCTCACCAGGGAGGAAAAATGCACCAATGACAGTCCCAAAACAGCAGCAGGAAAGCTATAGGAAGGGGACACACACACACACAAAAAAAAAAAAAAAAACCACCTATCTGACCTCACTTCTGTGGCCAAAGGTGAAAGAGCTGCAATTTTAGGTCTTTCTGAACTCCTCACAAATATACAAAAGTAACAAATAACCAAAGCAGTAGCCAAGCAAAATGCAGCACTACCCAAGCCAAACATTACAGATCCACAACTGAAAGCATGGCTGATGTGATGAAGGAAGCATGCTAATATCTGTTTCTTCAACTATCAAGAAAATCTCCTTTCCCTTTTCCTGTCCATTTGCAGGTAAAGCCATCCAGAACATGCTGCTGAAAAAAGCCAAACCTAAGCTTTGAGATGTAACATTTCTCATTTAAAGGCTGTGTATCGCAATCAAACCCAAGCAACTACTTTTTAAGCCAAGAAAGTGATTAATCTGTCAACAGTTGATAACACTGACCATTTTTATTGAAGCCTGGCTGTCTGAAGGCGCAGGCTGAGCTCACTCCTGCTGTAGCACTCCACCAGCTTCAAGGGGAGGCAAGGGACAGGCCTGGTAGATTAAGACTTTTACATCCAGATAGTTGAAACAGTAGATTTAGCAGTTAAAACTTATCAGTATCATTGGAAATTTATCTACCTACAAAAAGGGCTTGAAGACAAGGGAAAACAAGCTGGCCAAGCGTAATACCAACAGATACAAACAACCCGAATCCTGTACACTGAGACCTGGGATCTGGTACCTGGGAGTTTCCCCTATTCTCTGAGAAATAAGTAAATATATCTGCAGTGTCGTAATCCCCAAAACCTCAGTAATAGCACTTACCGAAGGACCTAGAGCACGTACTGTTGGATCAGACCCACTCCCCAAAGCTAAGGAGCAGTTTGGGATACACAATTGCAAGTATTAAAGAAATAAAGCAGCGTTTTTCACAACAGTATTAAGCAGCAATCTATTTTGCATTTTCTAACTGTATTTCCAACTACCATAAGTAACTTTCCTTCCCAAGAAGGGCGTCTGAGATCTCAAACCCTTTGCTCCAGCTCAGAAACATTTACCACCAGAAGGCATTAGCCAGCAGAAGGATGTGCAGAGTTTTGGGGCCGTGGGTAGCAGCACGCAGGTGTGCAAGCGTGCAGGTGAGTGTGCAAGCGTGCAGTGTCCAGGCTGTGAGCGAGGTGGGATGCACGCTCTGCACACTCCAGATGGCAGCACAGGAACACGCTGCACGCTGCAGCTCCCGGGCAAAGGACCCAACCGACTTCGGCAACAAAGCATCACTCTTCAGCTTTTCCACTTGAGGCAAAACATTTTTTTTTATTTCAGCTGCTGTATAAACTAATCCCCGTGTGATTCAGGGCTATATAAAGCAGATGGTCAGATTACAGGTTCGAATTTTAAGAGTTTACAGGTCCCTGCCCACCCAGCCTACCTCTTTAGCTGGACGTTTGCGACAAACGCAAAGTCTAGCTGGAAGGAAAAAAAAAAAAAACAAAACTCAGCATGCCTTCTGCTGGCTGAATCACTGCCTCCAAAACATGTTGCTTGCAAATTATGCTTATAAGAAACAAACCCCAGTCTCAGTGTGGGTGAAGGACACACAGCACTTCATTATCACACACTCCGAGAGGTCAAACATTCTTGGGCTGTATCACAGCATCCGTGCTGGGGCAGAAGCTAGCACGGAGCACACCCCAGCATGTGAGCCCAGCCTCAAGGGACGTAAGGCAAAGCAGTAATGGGTTTTGCCTGGAAACTGAAGACATCTAAGGCATGCTGCCTTTCAAATGCTTTCTGTGCTCAAAAAACAAGAAGTGCTCTGGCAGAAAGCAGGCATTTCTGCATCAAGGAAAACGTCACTTGTCCAAAAATCCTATTTAGCAATCCTCCTCAGCCAGCTTGATAAGCCTAAACAGTCAAAGGACTATGCCTCTTAATACATACCCTGCACTTTCCCATCCTGCTCCAGACAGGACCATACTGCTCCAAACCTGCCAACCTGCCCAAGCCCGCACACCCACAACTGCTGTTGCAGATGGAGGCACAAAGATACAGGTTTAGCAGAGGCAAACTTGTAGGCAAGGTGAACATCAAACCTGATCCATCACAGGATCGCAATGCCAGTATGCGTGCAGTTCAAGCAGTGAGCGGATTAAGGCTAATTAGGTTATTTTGAAACCACCGGATGAGGTCAAGTGCTAACATTCATACCTTTAAACCTCTCTCTCTGCATGGGAGGAAGGGAACCCAGACTGCCAGGTGGGACTGAAGAGCCAAGGAGGAATTACTTGGCTTTTCCACCACCATTTTGGGGACTATGGCTTCCAAGTAACCTACACAGAGCCCCACTTGTCAGCCAAAAAACTCACTGCACACATATGGTAAATCCTTATCACAAGGACTGCACAACTAAACAGACTAATGGTCCTGCTCATCCTACAGCTGCTGAGCATCCCTTTGGTAAAGGCTCTGTGTTGAACAGCTGTTTGCTTACAATCCACAGTGGTAAGCACTGACTCAAATGGAATAGCTCCAGCTCAGGAAAATCCCAAATTTCTGAAGTATTTGAAGCAGGAGAACATATATATGAATAACAAGGAACAGGACACAGAGTTATACTCTCTTGAAGTACCTGCTGCTGTTCTCTCTGGGAGAATTCTGGACCAACTTCGTACTCTTACCTGGTTTTGCATCACATACAAACAGTATTTTGGGGGGGCTGAAGCCTTATACATCAGGTATCCGCTTCCAGGTGGTTCCCTCTCCCCTTTCGAAGTTTCTCATTTTACACCTATCAAAATAGCTCAGCCAGTTCCACCGTTCAGGCTTAAGAAAAAAGGATTTTTCAGAGTATTAACTTTTTGCTGACCGTCTCCTGAAAAACTACCATCCTCAGGATTTGGCATACAATGTCTGGTGTTTGTACCTAGGAGTTATTTGTTTTCCAGCAATGCTTAGCAATCAGTCAGCCTGGCGGTCTGCACTGCAGAGGGTGATACACAGGTGCACAGGGACTGTTCCCAACCCAAGTCTGATCCAAACATCAGTGTCACACTGCCAAGGGAAAGTCGGGCACTTCCAACACACCTTTTACGCTATCAGGTTACACTCCAGCAACTGATAAAATACCATCAAGGCCTGAAACATCACCTCCACTTATTAAGTTGTAACCTGCAGCAACAGAACATCTGTGCATCCGTTTCAGCTCATTAGAGCAATAAGAAATAGGGGAAGGATCAACTAGAAAGCCTCACTGAAACCATATATATGGCTAATAACCCTCCCGACAACCAAAAACTATGCTTTGCGACAAGCCCACAGATTCAAATTAGAAAACTGGGATTACAAAACATCACAGGTTTTCTTTATTAGAAGCAGCAAACCGAAATTTACCTAGTGGCAAGTATACCATGCAAATCCTGTCTGCATCCCTCCCTCGCCCACAGCACAACAATACATGATGCAGGTTTTGGCAACGGAAGAGAAAGCACAATAAATGGGATCTCTGTTTCCAGCAGTGGTTTTTAATATAAAGATAATTCCATGGAGTGCAAAGAGAAAAAGGTACAGAATCTGGGATATCCTCTGTAGGGTAAAATATGGTATACTTGGTCATGTCCTTCATCCTCAGCACTGCTGTCAAAGAAATGCTGGGTTCAGTCTGTGCTACTGGGCACCCTCTACTCACTCCTCTCACTCACTGCTCACCAACACATCCGACCAGCTCTTCAAAGCCTAATGGAAGAATTAAATTAAACGTTCAGAGGCTGCTTAGGAGCAAATGAGGTAAGCTATGTAAATACAAATGCCTGAATAAGGTAGTGCCTGAGATTAAACAGAAGGGCAGGAACGAGACGGAAATAGAAGGCAACCCATTAGATCCTCGATAACCTCACTCTTCGACGAGGTAAAATTATTCCTGATGTCCCCATGTTCTAGCCTTTCCACACAAGGCACAACCTAAGTAATCTCACAGCACCCTCGAGCAAAGTAACTTGTTTCCTAATTGCAGCCTTTGCTCATCCAAGAATCATCTCAACCAAGCAACAATACTGTATTTTGCCACTTGATGGCACCAAAGAAAATCCTAAATTTTCATACGACCAGGCCAGATTTACAAGAGTCACGGAAGACAAGGTCTAAACCCTAAAGGAAAAAGTTTATGGCAAGGCTTTGCATAAGAACACAAGAAAATAACTGTCTCCTCACCATAACATTCCCACACCCAAACTGCAGCAAAAGAGATCACACCTCTTGTATTTACAGGCTATAAGCACAGCCTTTTTCATGGTCTTTATAGGTTAGGTCACAGGTGACCTAAACCAGCAACACAACTCCGATGACGAAACACAACACAAATCGACCAGCGTCAGCTGGTGACAAGATATCGGCACCAACAAAAATGAGGAGCACCAGTTATTCACTGTGGGAGCCTACGTGATCGCAAAGCTTGAAGAAGGCCAATTTGCACGTCAAAGCTATTAGATCACAGCTGACCACTGCTCTTCAGATGTTATCTCAGAAGACCCTTCTCATCAGTTGCAAGCACAAAGTTGGCACTCGCCACCCACGCTTTGTACCCCAGCACTTCTTTAGCTGCAGGCTGCCAAAAGGCAGGGCAGGGGGAGCAGGACAGAGCAAGGAACCAGCTCCAGGACTGGGGTTACCACCACAGACTTAGCACCTGGGCAAACCAAGCCAAAGCCAACCCTGAGCACACCAAGCCCTGCCAGCCCCAGCTGCCCCTCCACCAAGCCAAAGGGTGACAAGGTAAATCCACAATCCAATTAAAGTTACCCAGAGTTAATCAAGAGTCAACCACATGCCAAGGTACTGGATTACCCCAAGCTTCTACATTTAGCATACAAAAGCAGTCCCGGGATGTCGCACTGGCACAGGAGACCCAGGACCATGTCCATCCCTGGGATGCAACCCATTTGGCTGAAGAAGGACAGTCCTCCCCTCACCCGGAGCCAGAACCAAGCATTCACCTGCTGCAAAACGTTTAAGAAAACTCCCCTGCTACCGCCAGCCTGGATTATCCTCCCGTTACCTGCTGCCCTGCGGGGAACTAAATGGATTACTGCTTTTCATTTGCATCGCTGTTAGCAGACAAAAATTTCACCCCTAACTCTCGGCAGAATATGTCCGTAATGAGAACCTGTGGGAGCCATATCAACATTTATTACTGCTTTCCCCAGAGCACCTCTTAATTCTGAAGAATTACTAGTCTGGAGTAGCTACAAAACAGGAAAAAGAAAAATTTATTAAAAAAAAAATAAAAAAAGAAAAGCAGGTTTGAGTGTTTTTAAAAGATAGCATATTTCAGAAAATGTCTGGAATATGGTTCTACTTGTGCCAGGTACTCACTACTCTCAAAAACATACAAGAAGATTTTACCTCTAATTTATCTCTGTTGTTATTAGACTAGACAGCCTTCTACATTATAGCTGCATGAAATCTTAATTAAAAGCCAATGCTGAAAGTTAAAACCAAAAATACAAAGCGAGCTTGTTTTCAAATGTCAGACAGACCACCACAGACATTCATCTCCAGAGCCATACATCAGCCAGGGCAGCCAGAAAAATAAAACTATCTTGTGCAAGCAAAAACAAAAACCCATAAGGACAAATTAGCTTTACCGCAATGGCAAATGCTTTGTAGACTATTGCTCAATAAGTGTATTAAGGCTTTGCTTTAACAGCGTGTGCTTATCTAGGAATTGGGAATGCAGGTCGCTTTTACTGCTCAGGAACAATTTAGGAACACAGAATTACAAAAAAATAACCTTAAGACAAATCAGTGCACTGACACATTTTATAGATAGAAAACATTACACAGCATATATAGGCAGGGAATGCTGAGTCTAAATAGTGAGGTGCTTATGTCCTGCTGCACACAACATTAAGGAAATCATTAATGAAAGACTGGATCCAATTCATAGAAGCACAGAATGGTTTGGGTTGCAAGGGACCTTCAAAGACCATCTAGTCCAACTCGCCTTCCATGGGCAGGGACATCCTTCACTACATCAGGTTGCTCAAAGCCCCATCCAACCTGACCTTGAACACTTCCAGGGAAGGGGCATACACAACTTCTCTGGGCAAACTGGTCCAGCATCCCACCACGCTCATCGTAAAAAGTGCCCAATCTAAATCTACCTGCTTTCAGTTTAAAACCGTTATACCTTGTCCTGTCGCTACAGGCCCTGGTAAAAAGTCTCTCTCTGTCTTTCTTATAAGCCCCCTCTATATACTGAAAGGCCGCAATAAGGTCTCCCGGAAGCCTCCTCTTCTCCGGGCTGAACAACCCCAACTCTCTCAGCCTTTTCTCATAGCAGAGGTGTTCCATCCCTCTGATCATTTTTGTGTCCCTCCTCTGGACCTGCTCCAACAGGTCCATGTCTTTCCTGTGCTGAGACCCCAGAGCTGGACGCAGTACTGCAGGGGGGTCTCACGACAGCGGAGCAGAGGGGCAGAATCCCCTCCCTCGACCTGCTGGTCACACTTCTGATGCAGCCCAGGATACAGTTGGCTTTCTGGGCTGCGAGCCCACATTGCCAGCTCATGTCCAGTTTTTCACCCACCAGTATTGCCAAGTCCTTCTCCGGAGGCAGGGCTGCTCTCAATCCCTCCATCCCCCAGTCTCTTCTGACACTGCGGATTGCCCCGATCCCGGTGCAGGACCTTGCACTTGGCCTTGTTGAACCTCATGAGGTTATCAACACTGTTGTTATTTTATCAGCACTTGTCCACCTGGGTCTAAACTTCTCACAGCATTGCTGTGACATGATGCTACTTGGAGGAACCATACTTTGCATGGCTGCTTGTGGACACATGATAGAGGAAACTAGATCACGCAGAACACATCACTTGCAGCAAAATCTCCCAAAAGACTGGAGAGTAACAGCCTTTGCTTGTAACGAAACACTTTGAATATTCATTCAAGAATAATGCTTGTGCCATGAATGTAACTGCATGTCTTTGCTGCTTAACATTTTATGGTGGCACTACTGATGCAACATTTATTTGAAAAACTGGAAGAGAAAGGAGAAGTTGAAACACATTCAGACATACTGATTTAAGGCTCCGATAAACTGCCCTCCAAGTGACCTAAGAAGTGCCATCTGTTTGGCTTAAAGAGAAAAATAGAGGAGTCAATGTATAGAGTAACTTGATCTGTTAAGATTATTTACTATCTAATCACTAACATTACTTTATGGGAGTGCTTCCAGTGGCAGGACCCAGGAACTGAAGCCAGGCAAATTCCCATTAGGAACAAGGCAGGGTTTTGCAAGCAATAAGAGTAATCCGTTGGTAATAAAGAATCGAGAAAGACAAACTTTCCATCACAGCATCTTTCACAATGATGCCTAATCTCAACTTGAAGTTGTACCTGGCTCAAGCAAAGGTCACAGCCTTGATTCAAGAATTTATGATCTGTATTGTGCAAACGTCAGAGTAAATAAATTAATTCACCCTAGAACACTGTCAATGAAAGGAATGCTACTCAGATAGTTAGGACGGGAGGCTGTCCATGCCTGCCTTCAACAGCACTACCTGAACCAACGCAAGCCAGAGCAGCCCTTGGTCGGGAAAGTGCTGAGTCCTGAATGGAGCAGCAGCCGGGACTATGCAGCAGCATGCCCAAAACCCCATAAGCTTCCCTGTTCTCCACGGCTGAGCCAAATTGTACCACGGATTTAGAAAGCCAGGTGCAGTAGGACAGGCTCCCACAAACAACAGCCTGCAGGGAAATCCACCTTTGCTGCCCATGAGGAAGAGACCCGGAACTGAAAGAGGATTTCAGGGAAACAGAAGAGCCCAAGACACCATTTCCAGGACAGCTATGGAAAAGTGGGATTTGTAACCACTGGTTGATCAGCCACCACACCACGGTCACCTCTCTCAATGCTGCAGGGTAGCCTTCCGGGGAGGGGGAGGAACAATAAAATAACATTTAAAAATCCGTATTTAACATCAGGTTTGTCCAGCTATCAGAAAGCTTCACCAGTCCTCAGGCAAAGCAGGCACCTTCAGCAACAACAAAAAATTTGATTAAAAGCATTTTGAACTGACTCAAGAGCTGAGTAAAAGCACCCCCACTTTACATTCCTTAATGTCTAGTATGTGGATATTTATACTTCTTACAACGTATCTAGCTCTAATAGGCTAATCAAAAAAACACTTATGAGAAATCCAAAAGATGGAAGGCAGAGATAGGAAAATATTTCATTTCCTCCATCAACTACAGATCAGGATACAGCAGGGTCTGAAAGCAAGCATTTAATGCACAGCAAAAAGAACATAGAGTTGCTTAGGTCAATTTTTTCCAGACCTACAAAGGCTTTTGCAAATTCAACTTGTAAAATTTGTTCCAGAAAAGGCAAGAAAGCAGGGAAACTCTAGCTGCACAACAGCCTCTTCTGTATGGAGCAACAATCTCTCGTTGCTGCTAGCACCGAAGAGGAACGGCACCCAATCCGAAGGCTGCAAATCCACCCGCATCCACCAAGAGCATGACAAAAGAGGGGAAAAATTAAATCTGCATGGTTCTGTAGTATAATTAAGCAGCAAGCTGACAGCAAGTTTTCTTGCTGGCAGTTTTCAGATGAAGCTAGCTAAGAATAATGCCCCTAAAAACCATGCTTTGACAAACAAAAATTGAGATAGTGACTTCAGTGCATTCATTAGCAATCCACATCGCCTAATTTTGTTTTCTGGATCCATTGGGTGAGATCCAGCTAAAACACTACAGCCAAAAGCATAGTAATATGTAGCACTAGACTGATAGGGCAGATCTACAGAGCAATGTAGGTGGTACTTTGACCGGACTATTCTGCTGACCAAAAGCAGTTACCTATTTTAGGGCTGCTCTTGTGCAACCTTTAAACAAAGGTACCATTTAGGTGCCTTGGTCCAGGCGCTGAGCTTCATTGTTCCACCTCCATCTCTATGATCTCAGCAGTAATCTCTTCAACCTTATCTCTCCCCATCCCAGACAGCTCCCAGGCTCAGTCTCCCCTTGCTCAATGCTCCCCAAGCAGAACCCTGGGACCCACCACTCAGACTTTATAAAACATCACAACAAATAGCATGGATGTAGAAGCACCACTTGCTCATCACTGCTCTGAGCTTGCACAGTTGCAAGCCTCCAGCAATAGATTTCAAAACCAGCAAACTATTTCAAAATGTAAGCAGCTCATTATTTTTTTTTAAATGCATTTAACAGAATTACTCTAAAAAAAAAAAAAAAAAAAAAACCAAAACACACAAGTGCATTTAATGGAGTAACACTAATAGTCCCAAATGATGGAGAGCACCTCTCAAGGGTTCCTAGAGAGTTTTCGGACTTCAGCTTCATGTGCTACTCAAAACACAGCTATCGCTAAGGCAGAACAAAGCAACTCTCTACAGCTATTTAGGACAGGAAGTGAAGGATGCTGTGTCCAACTGATAGTGCAAAAGGAATTTTAAAAAGGCAACATGTAATGTCTCAGGCCTTGAGCCAATTTGCTTCAAAGGACCTTGGTGTCCCCAAAGGGGAAATTAAGAAGAAAAAAAACACACACGTAGAAAACAAAGAAATTATGCACAAAGCTTTTCTATTTTGCAGGGTGCTTTGCCTCCAGCAACGAGCCGTACACGATGGACCACATGCAACGCTGCGCTCTTAAATCTGTTCTTCAGCCCCGGGGCTGCAGAGCTGCTCGTTATCACGCGACCCAGACGTTTCCAGGCCAGGAGGGGCTATCGTGGCCATCGGATCTCCTTCATAAACACATGCTATAAAGCAGCCCAGCAATTCCCAAAGCAGGCGGAATCGTTCTGAGGTTACTACATCCACGAACGCCTAATCCAGCCCAAATAGGGTGCACACAAACCGCTTCCTCTGTGGGATTTAAATCATTTTGCAACTCTATCATCATTTTAGTCAGGGAAACAGGAAGGCAAAGGGTGCTGGATTAGAACAGGGGATCTTCTCTGTGGCTATATCCCCTCCCAACACACCTTCCATATATTTGGTTTGTGATCCTTTTGGGTAAGACTGATTTCCCTTGTGATAATCCAGCAGTGCCCCAACAGAAGAGCAGTTTGCCAGATGCGTATCATTACTCTACACAGTAAATGAACCCTCTTATCCCAGGGTATTTTCCCCACAAAGATCAGCTTGCAAAGCCACTTCACCTCCAAGCCAACACACAGCAAAGGTGGCAGCAGACAGCAACCACCACCGAGGGACTTTTGTGAACCACATCCTGCGGAAGAGATTTAAGCCCCATCCCACATGAAGATTAAAGAGCCAAACCCCATCTCATATATTTACACCTTTGGCTTGTCAAAATATGGGAGCTGTTCAGCAGCAGTTTAGAAGTCTTCCTTTAGAGGAAAAAATAAAGTCCTGACTTTTCCTGTTTGGGAAGTGGGCAAGGGGAAAAACACCGTAGTATGCTGGTTCAATTTAAAAAAAAGAAAAAGGAAAAAAAAAACACACACACGGCACAGGATGTGTAAAAATAGGGCTCCTGATTAGATCGGGACAATCAACTATGAGTCCCACCTTCTCGGCTTGTAAAGGGACTTGTCCCTCTCGCCCGCCCCATGCCAGCAGCCGCCCGGGCTTGCACACTCCATGTGGGAACGCCAGCCAAAACGGGTGCCTTGCAGCACAAAGATATATGAATTTAAGGCATATTTCAAAGCTTTGAAAGGACCCACTGGTTTCCTTAAGATCAGTTTGATGCCAGTCAAGGACAAATTAAAGCAGGTCCTGCCTTTACAGAAGACCTTGGGTTTGGACTGAAGTCCCGGTGAGGCAGTCTGCCTATCAAAAGAAAACTATCCACGGTGACCCTAGATAGTAAAGGACAGACCGCAGCTACAGTGAAGCCCATTCCCCATGCCACAGGGCAGGTGTGCAACCCTAGCATGGCTCAGGGAGAGATGGTATAGTATATATACATCAGGGACACAGCAACAAAATTTGGGAGCTCCTGGTTTTGTCCATCTACAAACCTGAATCAGGTCCCCAAATCATCCCTTGGCTTTCCCAGCCCACCTTATCCATCCTGGCTGTGGAGGAAAAAAAAAAAAGAAAAACAAAAAAACCCAAACAAAGAAACCCAAACCAACCAAAAAAAACAACCACAAAAGCCAAAGAAACAGCAAACTCCCCATATAATCTCTCCCCACGCGGTTCCCAAGCATACAAGTGAACAGACACACAGGTCACCAGAGCAGTTGCACGGAGGTGGCCGCTCGCACACGCGTGCTCCCCCACCCACCCCTTGGGAACGGCTATTTTCAGCTAGTTCAGACAGTGAAGCTCACGACTGAGGAATTATCTTTACACGGCTGTAGCTGCTTCAAGCATGAGCTGCTCTAAAAATACAATCCACATTAAGGAGACTCAAAAAAGCATGCCAAGAGCTCATTAAAGATCAGCAGAAAGCCTGTCTAAGTGAAAAACAGCCTTCCAGCTTGTGCTTCAGCCTGCAAACAAGGATGGGGAGGACTTCAGAGAAACATCATCTACTGAAATTTCACGTGGGAAAAGCACACCTCCGAAGCCAAGAGCAGGGTCAGCCTCCGCAGCACCTGCAGACAATGGCCAAAATATATATACATAATATATATACATGTAGACATGAGGTTTATATGTAACAGCTGGAAACCACAAAACTTGGAGCAGGTGCAAAACTTGGCAATTGATTGCATTAAACAAGTAACAGGACAAACAAGGAGGTAACGCTATGGATTAACCTAATGAATGATCACTGCTGTGGTCTTAAGAAAATAAAAATAAAACTGCTACTGTCCAGGAAATAAAAGGGGAGGAGAAGCATTCACTTGAAGGGCCTGCAGCAGAGATTTAACAATCTAGTTGTATAAAACCATATACATAACTTGATAGAAGAGGGAGGCCATGAGTCACGATGTCAGAATTGAACAGTTCCGCTTGTGTCCAATTCCTCTTGACGGAAGAGGAAACAACCCACCAGGAATGGGGAAATGCCTGGAATGCCTCATTATTTTAAAGATGCAAATGCGCTTTAAAAAGAATAAAAAATAAAAGCAACCTGTTTGCCCTCACATTCATTAAATGCCTCAGAGTATTGGTTTAGTGGTGTCAGACCGATTGGTTCCAGAAAGGCAATTATTTCTGAATTTGAAATAGTTTGTGTGTCACAGCATAGGAGAGTCAGTCTATCTAGTCTCATACATGGACCACCAAGAGATGCTGGAAAGTATGAAAAAGTCCCACAACAGACAGATGCAGGAGAGTTTGTGGTGAGCAATGGGTCCCAAGGACCTCACACAGATGTCCCTGTGACATCTCCCATGCACAACTGCTTTATCTTTAAATTTTCATGTTGCTCAGTTTAAATGACACCTCCTGAACACCACAAATTAACAGACCAATAATTACCAACCCTGCCAGAATGAACATACAGACCAGCCTGCAAGCTTCCAGAAACACACCTACTTCTTTCCCTCCTGCCAGACGGTGGGCAAGCAGACCATAAATCATATATTTAAAACTCAAAAAATCTTTCAGAGAACACATTCCAAAATGCAATTACCCTAAATACAGCATATTTTTATTGTGCATCTCTGCCAATGTTAAATCACTGGATTTTTCATGGCATTTTTCAGTTTCTGGATGGGAATTTATCTGTTTGTATTATCCCTCTCCACCTAGGAGAGCGAGCTTCTCCAAAACTCCTGGCCAATCACACACCAAAAATAAACAAATTGCTCCTTTATTATACCTTTTCTGAGCAAACACAGTAAAAAAAACTCTAAAGCTTTGACATTTAGTAATGTGCTTCTGCTGGAAAACCATTAACACCCAGCCCACTACAGCAATATCAGCTAAAGGACTGGATGCAAACATCCCATTCACACAGACATACTGCAAGTAGTGGCCAAGAAATACTGAAAAAACACAGATTTTAGTGAAGAAAGTCATCCCTGGGCAACAGTTCACTCAACTGAAAATAGGACAATAGTGTTTTTCTATATTTTGCCTTCCCGAACCAGCTCACATTTCTAATGTGTAAGAGTGGTTATCACAGTGTTTATTGGGTTTTCAGTCCAGTCCCCAGTGAGCATATGGTCAGGTCACAAAACCCTCTCACTGGACACAGTAATTGCTGGTGATTTCAGCAGAGACCAATGGAGACCGTGTTATCAGCACCCCTGGGACAGCCTTCGGTCTTTGCACTGATGGGGCCAGGCTGGAGCATCTGCACAGTCCCTGCCTGGTTGTATTTCTCTTAGCCAAGGAGAGAGTTGCAGACCGCAGGGATGCTAGCATCAAACCTTCACAAATTCAGAGAACTGAGGAAAAATACCTTTATATGCAACAGCTGAAGAAATGCTTTAAGATACCTCACAGTCCTGTGACTTTTCATGTATTTTGCTAGTTCTCCCAAGAAATAGAGCAGAAAATGGGGATATTCACACTGCTTGCAGCGATAAGAGTGCTGCATCTGTCAATTTATTCAGCAGAGCTGCAGCTGCAAGCCCTGTGGAAGGGGATGGTCCCCCAGAAGACTGAGTGACAGACATCAGACAGAAAAAGACCCGCTAAAGCACTCCTGTCACACAGATTATGCAGAAGGATATAAACACCCTGGTTTTTTAACTAGCCTTTGCAGGACTGCTCCTTAGAACCTTACAACATAATGTACTGCTAGCCTAAGATACAGAAAGCAGCATTCTCCTCTTCTGACTTATTCCACTCCAACATGAAAAAAAACTCACAGCCTTTCAGCAAAGCACATTTGTTTGAATTTATGCATGTGTACTTTGTATAGAGAAAATGCACATAAAATAAACTAAGCTGGGGGCAATTTAATCTGAACAGCAGTTTCAGCTTGCTTTCTGCAGCTTTGTGTTTTGTTGCTTAAGAAGGTTGAGAAATCACCCGCCAGGCAGTCTTGCTGCTCTCACCACAAACTCCATAGCTGAGGCTGAGCTTGGACACGGATCTCAGAGGAAACATCTTCTCAGTCAAGACTTGGAAGCACAAGGAGACAATTAACAGCACATTTTGGGGCTATAAGCATCGCAGCATTCAGCTAGCAGGTGAAACGTTCAGACAATCTCAATCTCAAGAGGTGATTTCCTTTCTCTGGACCTCTCTCCTACCCTGTCTCATCTTTCAGCATTGACTTCCCTTCTCCTCAGGTCCTCTCCCCCCACTCCTGCCTGCCCCACGGAAAGCAAGCTGAAGATCTGAGGGTGCTGAGCCCTGCAGCACAGAGGCTGCGGGCAGAGCAGTGGGTACATGCCTAGTCCTTAGATCCAGCACGTATCACAAGTTACAGAGGGTGCAAATACAAAAGCAACTGGATTTCTACAAGAAATTCCCGCTGGCAGTACCTTTCAAGTGCTCTGTTCCCATCAGGACTCTTTGTTTTGGATTATATTCTCATCTTGACAAGGAGCTTTATTTTTGTGTACACTGCCAGACACTCAAAGGCAAGTTATTTTTCAAATAAACGTCACTTGGGCCGAGCCAGGTTGAATCTCAACTTGCACTTCCTGCTTTTATTTCCAGCTTCCATTTATTTTTCTGTCCTCACCACTGCTCGCAGCCTCTGCACTGCAGTTTTATCCACATGTGTAATTAAACATTTTTAACATGGTTTTGTTATTATTACCTCTTAAAGATTTAGGACTTTGACTACAATCAGGGAGCATAACAGGCACTTAAGCACCTATGTCCCTCATATTTTGCCCTTCTAACTTAATTGTCATTTATTATTGTTACTTATAGTTTCCAATAAAAATGAAAGCACTGCCTAACTAGCCCAGTGTGGATTAGTTAACCTCAGACTCTAACTGAGCATCCTGCGTATTACACTTCAGATGAATCTGTACCAGACCCAAATCTGAGCATCAGCACTAAAAATGCTCAAGAAAAAATAACTGTGATTATGCTTTTAACCTGCATGACCAAAATCTTGTGCTGGACAAGACACAGAGATCCATTCAAGAAGGGCAACCTAAAGAAACCAGCCTGAAGTCCAAACAAAGCTGCACGCTGCATCCCAGCTACAGGGCATTTCCCAGTGTTTTGGATCTAGTCGTTAGAAAACCAGGGTTTGACCTCACCTATATCTCCAACAGACAGCTGTTTTTAAGGAAAATAACAAAACACAACTTCACTTCAAGGTTATTTTGCATGGATTTCTATTATTTGGGAGAATCAGAGAGGAATGAAGTTAGATTGCATTTCCCAGGAGAGAATGTTTTGTTCTTAACTTCAGACTTCCATATAGTTAGTTTAAAAAATAAAATCAAGCAAATGGACAAATGAAGATTAAGTGCAGACAAATAAATGGACAGCAGGTCCATACAATTATAATACAAGAACTGGTGGGTTTTTTCCTATTACAGCTATTTTTGCCAAAAGAGTGAACTCCCTTTAAGACACACAATAGTATGTGAGGCTTTTACAAAAACACAAACACCCCTGACATATTTTACTGCAATCCGTGGATGTGTCATCTACCAAGTTCCCTTCCAGCACCTATTTTGGAATTCTCTCCAAAATAAAGTACATGCAAGTTTGTCTGGCACACAACAATTCATGGCACAATACCAACAAAAGATGTTCATTTTTAGTTGCTGCTTCCGAACCAAGAAGCAAGCAAGCAGGACCAACATATGACAGAGTATATAGAAAGAAGTTGTTGGTTTCGTGGAGGTTTTTTTGTCAATGGATAAATTCAAAACAAAGACCTTGTTCTTAACAACACAATTTCACTACAAAAAGTTGCCAGCCGGTAATAGAAGGTGGACACAGAGGAACCACCCACCTATTAGTATTGCATGGCCCCAGACCTGCTTTGGCTTACAAAAAAAAAAAAAATTCTATCAATAATTATTATTTTATTTGTATCCTGCCTGTGTTACCCCACTGATAGCAGGCGGTCTCAACCACCACAGCATGCATTTTTGGTCACCCGTGGGTGCCACACAGATTCCCAGGGACTGTGAGAGAAATCCACACCTGCAGCACAGACCACAAGTACAGGACAAATTGGAAAACTCCAATTTCCAGTTTGTCTTGTCTAGAACATAAGTGTCCCCATCTATTCGGGCCAACACAATATACACTTCCCAGCCCAGCTACAGCATTTCCAGCTTGCACTGGGAAGAAAAAAAAAAAAAAAAAAAAATCTTACCAGGACCACAACATGCCGTGCTGTGCTACCAATTCAGAGGAGCGACCACAAAGATAACTGTCACTACAGGGCTTTAGCCTCTGTTGCTTTGTTTTATAGAATCATAGCATGGTTTAGGTTGGAAGACACCCTCAAAGATAATCTAGTCCAACTCCCCTGCACTACATCAGGTTGCTCAAAGCCCCATCCAGCCTGACCTTGAACACTTTCCAGAGATGGGGCATCCACAGCTTCTCAGGGCAACCTGGTCCAGTGTCCCACCACCCTCAGCTTAAAAGATTTCTTCCTTACGTCCAATCTAAATCTACCCACTTTCAGTTTAAAACCGTTGCCCCTCGTCCTGTCACCACAGGCCTTGGTAAAAAGTCTCTTGCCATCTTTCTTATATGTCCCCTTTAATATATTGAAAGGCCAAAGAGTCATTTTCCTAAAGAGAAGTTTGCTATAGTCCTGCATGGGAGTGCAGGATCTAAGGAGAAGCTCAGACTGGGGTTTCTCTAGCACTTAAATGCAAAGAAAGTCAAATAACATCAAATAATTCTGATGGATTCCACCTAAAACTGGAAGATTGATTCAGTTTCAGTGAGAGCACCCAGGACAGAAGAGCAGAAGAAAGTCAGTTACACAGACTGTGCCTTTCCAAGGTGAGCTAGCCAAGCTCCCTGCATTTTGTTGTAAAGAGCAGCCCTTGGAGTCCACACAGCTCATGGTTATGGCTACCCCAAACAGCCAGTTCAATTCCTATGGGCAAAATACTCCCCAGTTTGTGTTGGGCTACAAGATGCAAACCAGAAGCCATAGCATTTTAACTTGAATTTGAGTTCTGACTTTGAATTATTCAGTTTCCCAGACATTTATTAACTTTTTAGAATAAAAGCATGATAGCAGCATGTGGGATTATTCAGAACAGGAGGCAAAAGGCAGGTGAACCATCTACCAAGTATTTCTTTCAGAGGCAATAGATGCCGAGCGCAGCATGGACAGTCAGAGCACTGCCACGCATGTATGTGTTTGCGTACCTACACCAGCCATTCCAGTTATCCTCCAAACTAGCTGGTATTACCAACACAACCATGCAGCCACAGTAAACGCTGCCATTTTGCTCGCTAGCTGAAACACTTCTGGCATCTCAGTTCAGTTCTAGAAGAAACTAAGAAGGAAAATGTGTATTCCCCAAATGTATCATGTGAAATTCCCAGACTCTCCTTCCAGGACAGATGCTTCAGCTGAAGTTGCTTGGCCAAATACCAGGACCAGTCTGATCTCAGTTCTTCATGAGAGGACATGGACATTTCACGGACATAACCTATCAATTAACTGCTCTTCTACTGCTTCAAAAGGGTATTGTTGTTAAGCTTAAAAGAATCTATAGAAGTAAACAGGCAAAATCACAAGACACTGAAGAATGACCATCCATCAGGACAGAGACTGTCCTTGTGACAGTGCACAGCACAGCTGGGCTCTTGCTCCCGGTCCGGGTCTTCAGCTCCAGTGGAACATGTTTTGTTCTCACAGTCCTGCATCTTTCCTGCAGCACAGGAAAGTGACTGTAACCTTGAAAAGCCCCATAGACAAACACATTACTTCACCCTGAAGCCACAGAAAGTCTCTACAGGTGTACATCATTTTGAACAAAGGAAAACTCTCTGATTTGAGAGAAAAATGGTTCCAGAAGATTCACAATGAATTCATGGTGAGCAGATCTCCAGCCTCCTTTTAAGATGTGATTAGCAATGAAGTCTGTAAGCTTAAAGGGTTAATCTGGGATCATATGTCCTTACCGAAGAAGCTGAGCATGGAGCTTCTATTTCTACCAAAGGCAACATCTCACTTGCGCAGGAAGACCCCACGAGATTGGTTTCTAAGCCAAGACCACATGTAAATTCACTCTGAATTTAAAAGCCACCAGCTTCCTCCATTTCCACCTCAAGACCAGATCACTCATTCAGCCTGTTCACCTAACATCCCATAACCTGCACCAGCATTCTGCTCTTGGACTTTGTCCCAACCCTGGCCAAACCCTTCTTACTCGCACACAATCATAACCACCTCACCGGCTCCGTGTCCTCCAGCAGTCTCCCACTGCAGGGCACAAGCTCTGGTTGTCTTCTCCACACCTGCACAGGCCACCCAGCTCAGCTTCACCATACCAACTTATAAAGGAAGCATCAGATTATGTTAACTGTCAGGAAAAGACAAGCCGAGAACAATACCAATATATTTAACAGCCTTTCAAGAAGGGCACAGTTTCTCTAACAAAGTCAGATTATAATCTTTTGGTGTCCAATTTTCTCCAAATTGGGCAGACAAAGAAGGAAAAGGATTCACGAGATGGTTCAACTGTCTTTACTCTCTCTAGCTCCTAACAACCATCCACCCAGAGGGAAAGCAAAGGCTAGCTTATGAACAGTGATATTTGGAAAATATTCTGTTAATAGGTACCATCTTCTGGGAGATTGCATCTACTGGTAAGGAAGTTCACATCCACTCGGGCCTTGAGACATCAGCCTGAAAGCAAAGTCTACAGCCATGTCCATCACCCGAAACGCTGCGAAGAGCTGCCTCCACATTTCCAGCAACTTATCTTACTTTCAAGCTTTTCATTACTCAGCAGAGAGGGGAAAAAATGCTCCTTACACTCATCTTTTCCTTTTTTCTTCCTCTTGGATGGCCACAGGAAAAAAAAAAAAAAACAACACACAAAAAAAACCCACCACTTGGCTTCTCAGTGAACCTTTTATGGAAGACCTGGCAAATCTCTTAACAACACTGACAGATTTTAAGGAGGAGATTTTGTTTGCTCGCTCTTGCGAGCCTGAAACTCAAAGCAGGCGCATAGCTAAGCATCCGTCACAGCCACACACCCTGCTCCGCTGTGTCAGTATCCTTGGCCCTAACATCCGCAGAAGGTACTGCATGGGGGGAGTGCAGCCAGCTAGCAGCCTGGGAGAGATGTTTGGAGCTTTATTTGTCGCAGAAAGGGAGGCAAGGAATTACTTCAGCTCTGAGATGGAAAAAAAAAAAAAAAGCTCCTCTGGGACACATATAAATAATCAGCAGGCTGGCCCAGGGAGAGAGGTGCAGAGGAGGGATGAGGTTATTGCGGCTCTACCAGCACCCTCACCCTCTTGGCAGAAAGAGTGAAGCACAGCATCTCCAAAATGAGCAGCAGCAACCGTGCGGACACCTGAGCTCAAGGAGTCACGTGTCGGTTCTGGATTTTCGGGAACACAAGAAACACTTTCTTTCACTGGGACAGCAGCTGATTATGAGTCTAAGACACCCAAGCCACAGCTCATCACACAACTCTTGAGCTAAATCCTCATCTATTAATACACCCAAGGGCAGATCCTCAGGCTTCCTCCTCACCCAGCTGGGGCATGCAAGGACATGTGCGCTCACGGCACTGCTATCTATTGTGTAGGACAAGTCACCACACCCAGAGCGGGCAATGCAAAGTGAAATCAGCTCTGTGACAGTCCTGCTCGGACACGAGGACGTTGGGCAGACAGGTCAGGTTGGTCTCCAGAGCACCCTTAAAAGCCTCTCCCCACGCACAGGGTGCCCTTACTTCATGTGCTCCTGACGCACCAGTGACAACACTGGGCACATTCACAACCCACCAGATGTTCAGGCCAGAAGCAAAGTATTAATAAACAGGTCAGATAAATGTGCCACAGGGATTTCAGGAAGAAAACGATCACCTTTGCAGATTTGGACCTTTCCATCACTGCCGCCTGCAGTTTAAAATCCCAAAGGCACCAGTCCACCCCAAAAAGCAGGATTATGATTAGCCTCATCCTCAGCTTTCTTAATAGTCACAGTTGAGAAGAGCAGAAGCAGAGGATTTGCTCACCTGCTGTTCTGCCCCAGCTAATGCTGCTCAGCTGCTTTGTGTCTAAGTGACTGAAAGAGCACAAATCAGTGTGCGCATGTGTCTTGCCTGAGCAAACTGCCA
Organism: Aquila spilogaster; assembly: GCA_024606505.1. Classification (NCBI taxonomy): domain Eukaryota; kingdom Metazoa; phylum Chordata; class Aves; order Accipitriformes; family Accipitridae; genus Aquila; species Aquila spilogaster. The sequence continues at coordinate 31,716 of JANHGO010001371.1, forward strand.
GCCCTAAGGCCAACCGAGCAGGAGCGCTAATTATCCGTAGACTGATTTTCCAAACCAAAATGGATTTGGAAGCAGAGAGAGGAAGTTCTAGCAGACAGGCGCACTGTGCACCATCACTTCTGCAAGGCAGACAGCACCTGGAAAACAGGCTGGGTATTACAAAGAAACAAGTCTTCACGAGGACCTAAAACTGCATCTAGAGATTTTATTAAAGAACGTTACTTCCTAAGGTACAGCCACAGGAAGTCAAAAAGCCTGGACTCCCGTTTTCAGATTTTTCAACAAACTGTGGCACCTAACCTGTGGCACTGGAGGTGGAACCACCTCGACAAGGACAGTGTCCGGCAGAACAGTTAACCCAGCCCACAGCTTGCTGCCCTCGCAGGGGCTGACAAAGGACAGCAGCCAAAGCCAGGCTGAAGGAACCGCTCCAGTGGCAGCACGGTCTTGAGAAGAGCCATTCCAGTGACTCCTCAAACCCAGTGAGAGTGGGACAAACTCTCCCCAGAAACTTAGACACGTGCTTACTGGAAACACCACGAGTGTCACACACATGAGGCAGTTGGTCTGCACAAGCAGAGTAAGCCAGGCTTCAGCAGAAAGCTAGAGACATACTGATCCCCACAAAACTACCACACTAAATTTACGATGGGCAGAGGAGCATGCTGCGTGGCACCACCTACTACTGAAAGGACATCACGGCCAGCCCAGCTATCACTTTTGGACCTCAGCTCATGACCAGACAGACCAATGAAGGCAAAGTCAAGCACCCTATTGATTCACAGGGAAGGGATTTCCAGAAGCCACCTCCTCCACTTCAGTCCACACCGCAAGGTCACCCTTCCCTAACCCACTAATGACAGACGTATGTCCACCCTACTTTTCAAACCCGTCAGCCAAGACGCTCTGTAGGCAAATGAGGGAGCCGTGCCAAGATTAAGGTTTTGGGTTTGCCGAAGGGTCTTGTTAGAAGAGAGTCAGGACAACCTACAGAAGAAAGTACTTCTGCTCCAGCTCTTTGAAGGGTTCAGAATTAATGATGAGCTCTCTGCAACAGTTGGGGTAAAACACCCAAATCAAGCATCTTTGTGGGAGCAGGAAGAAAACCGTTACCGTCGCATATCACTACAAAGAAGAAAAACAGCGTGCTTCTTCATTTCTTCCCTACCCAAAAAGGAAATTAAAAAGGAACAGCTAGAAGTATTAAATGCTTGTGGGTGGCAATGAAACTGCTTAAAAGACATATTTATGTGCTCTAAGGCAGCAGTATACTAACTATGAAAAAAGGCTTTAAACATTCTCACACACACATCCCCCTCAGCCACCATGGTTCAACAGTAAAAGAGACTTTCAAGGAATAAAAGGAAAATATTCCAACTCGCAAATTCAAGTAAGCTAAGCACACATGCAAAATAATCCATGCAAAAAAAAGACATGTGAAAAGCTAATTAGTTAATATATGAAAAACTAGTAGCTTCTTCAAACATCATCAGCAGGAAACCTGCCAGAGCAAGCAAGGGAGTGGGAGCTTTTTCAGGAAAACTCTTCTACCATGGAATGGCTGGAAAAATGCTTTGCTGCATCCCATGGATGGGACTAAGGAGTTTCTACCCCAAAACTTCTCCTGCTGCTGCAGACTGAGAAGTTAATAGAAGATGCTTAGACCAGCTCAGTAAAATGAACAGTTGTGTTTGCTCCAGAGCACTAAAGATGTGTTACATAAAACTGCCAGGCCACAAACACCAGGTCACGAATAACCTATCGCTAATATTTTGGTTACCGCAAGAGAAGTGGAAGACAGAAAACACGATACCGATTTCTTTAGTGGCTTCTGCAGCGCGTGAAGAATCCTGCAAGCTACAGAGCACTAAACGTGACTGGGCAAAGTAGAAGTCTTTTTTATGAAATAGTTAGCAAACATGTAAAAAGTACAATACAGCAAAGGAGACAACAGCTTCTTTGGGTGGCATTCACACTTCTTCACTAGCACTCTTTGAAGGAGTCAGACTTGTTAACAAGGGGGATCTGGTCAACCTAAGGCACTTCAATGTTAAAAGCATTATGAAAATTCAAAGGAAAAAATAGATGGTTGATGTTCCTCTAGTTCAGTGTGTTTCACAGTGGTTTGGAGAAGGGGTGAACATCAAGATGACATTTTGCAGAGGACACAGAACTATTCAGTTGGATTAACTCCAGAGCAAAAAGCTGCAAAGGATCTTACAACACTGAGTATCAGGTGACAAAACGACAAATAAAGCTCAGTGTCAGCAGTGTAAAGCAGGACACTTGCAGGGCAGGAACAGGGGACAAACCCTTTATAATACACCAACAGCAAGGGGCTCCAAATTAACTACTACCACTGAGGAGGAGAGACGCCAGCGGTATTGTGGCTATATTGTCAGAAGTGTTGGCTCAGACCACAGAGACTGCAAGTAAAAGAAAAGAAAGCAAAGCAGAAAATATCACTGTGACACTTAATACATCTCAAGACGTGAATCTGCATCTTGATCACTATGTGCAGCTCTGATCTTTTCAGCATCATCGCAAAAAGGTGATAGTTGCTTGAGAAAAGACACGAAGAAAAGGAACAGGGATAATGAGCAATTCAAAACAGCTTTACCAGGAGAACAGAATGAATAGATTAAGAACCTTCAGCTTGGAAGGCAGGGGAAAAAAAAAAAAAAAAAAAAAAAAAGACTGACCTCTCATAATCCTTTATAACAGCCTAGACCTTGTCCTACCAAAAAAAAAAAAATTTTAAACCCTAAAGATATACACAATGCACAATTAAACTGTAGAACTCATCACTGTATAATGTTTCAATGTGAGAGCACTAGCAGACCAAAATGTTGACGAGACAGTGATGGAGAAAAGATCCATGGGAAGCTCTTGAACAGAGAAACGCTAGTACAAACTGTGCCAAAAGTCTCCAAGGTG
>JANHGO010001372.1:0-34652 GCA_024606505.1 Aquila spilogaster
AAGATCATGGCTGAACAAACTAACTTCTGGAATGTGAGTTACGGTTATTATCCAAGTCGCGCTCTGCTTCATTCTTGTGCAGCACAAGTAGCAGCTCGGTGTTACCTAGGAGAGTGCTGTTTGTTCCCTCCTCTTCTCTCCTCCTCCTTTTTAAACAGTGTAGGGGGTGATTTCTGCCCTACTTTGTGTCCCACCTTTTTTTTTTTTCCCCTTAGTTTAAGGATAAACATACAACTGCTGTGCTGTGTGCAAGGCTAGAACCAGGAGAAACCCTTTGCTTTTGGGGCAGGGGGCATTTTTTTTCCCATGAGGAAACTGCGATGTTGCGTTTTGGCCGTAGACATTCCTTTCTCGCTGCTTCCCATGCCTGGCAAGCAGTTGTGTGTGTTGTGCTCTGCAGAGTGCTCAGAATAGTGATGTTTTGGGTATTGGGTGTTTCTAGGCCGCATACGTCATCTGTGATGTAAAGCTTCTGTATAACTACCTCAGACTCCTTCTTCAGTTCACAAGATGACGTTTCAGTGAAAGACAGGTTGCAATAGTTTTATGGTCTTGCATCTTCTTGTCTCACAGTTCTGTTTCTGAGATGTCTGCTGCATGCTGAGCTGCTCTTCACTAGATATGTATGCTCTATGTGTTTATTTCTCCTTGTAACAACAAGGTTTTTGTTTCAAAACCGTGAGCTTCTCTGAGTACAAAAGTAATGCAGATGTACTCATACCACAGTGGGATGAAGGACAAAATTCCAAATGTGTTCCTACTTTTTATCTCTAAAAGCACTGCAGGTGATACCTGTACCGTATCTATGTGAAAATAAGCACTTCAGTGCAATTTTTCTGTAACTTCCAGGGCTGGCATGGTTTGATGTCACCAAAGAAGCAGACAGCACTCCCGTACTGTGTTCTAGAAGCTCAGCTCGTAGGAAGAGCCAAGTGCCTTACCCATCGGGTGTAGTGGAAGAGATGAGAATGGTTGGGCTCTGCTTTGTTAGAGGAACATTTGAGTCCTGTGTGCTGTTTGATATGTGCCACCTTGACAGGAAGATGCTCCTCTTTGGTCAGAACCAGTTGTGGGTTCTTTGGGGAGTGAGCTGGCCCTTCTAGCTCTTAGTAGCCTGAAATTGTGAGGTAGGCTTATATGTAAAAAAAAAAAAAAAACAACAACAAAATGTTGTCAGCACTAAGCATTGTAACGTTAAATAATTCATCTGCCATCTTCTGAATTGTTTGGTTTTAATGACCTCGCCTTTTTTTTCCTGATTCTAGAGACATTTCTGCATTCCTGCATCTTAAAGAGGCTTGTTTGACTCTTAACAGTGAAACTGGCGGAGGACAGAAAAGCCAGATATTTCAGCCTGACAGGAAAGTTGAGGTTGCTTGGTAGGAGAAGCATATATGCGGAATGAATTCTTACATCTGATAATCAAGAATGTAGGAAGCAATTAGGACGGATTGCTGCATTTGTAGAAAAGATCACAAAGGATTTTTCAGGAGTTGCAATACAAACAATGTCTAAACCCAGATATGTTTGTATGATTGCAAAAGATCAAGGTCTGGTATGGATATTGTTATTTTATGTAGCATCAGGAAATTACTGTGCCTGTAGTCGAGGGAAAAAATAATAGATTGAAATATTTGTAAAAAATATGTGATAAAGTGGGCACACAGCCTCTGGCACAAAGGATAGCCTTCGTTAGGGTGGGCGCAATGAAGTACGCGATGTCATTCGTACTTTCACAGTACTAATGCAGGGAGAATTTTGAAAAATGCTCACTGTTCTGGAGGAAGATGGATGCTGCGTTAGAGCTGCAGCTATTTTTTGCCTCTTCCATGAGTGTGGAAGAAGTGTAAGTATGAATTGAACGGAGCTAGGCGTAGTAGGCTTAAAAATAAATAAAGACTTAGTCCTTGATGTGTGCGAGCAGCCTGGGAAGCTCCTTGCCACAGGATGTTGTGAATGCCAAACATCTATGTGTGTTTGAGGGCACAGGGCAGTTCCACAGAAGGAGCTATTGAGAGTTCCTGAATGCGTGGAACCCACCTCTGTCCCAAGAAGTTCCTGAGCTGCGCATCACTGCAACCAGGGAGAGTGTTCAGGGAGGCAGAGTGCTACTGTGTGCTTACTTCATTCTTACGGCTTCAGGCCATCACCAGAGCTGGAACAACTGCGATCTGGTTTGTCAGAACTGGGAAGGGGGAGAGAAACAAAACTAAAACCTGTAAAAACAGAAACCGGCACAGCTTGTGGCTCGAGTACCTTCTGTGCTGGTGCTGATGTGCTGCGTGCACCTCTGACTTGCTAAAGGCATTGCCTGTGCATTGCCTGTGAGAAGTTAAAACCTGCAGACTATTGACTTGAGTTTGAACAGTGGTGGAGAGTATATACTGGGAAACTGTGCAGGTGGGGAAGAGTGGTGTGAAGGTGCTCATTCTAAGCAGGGAAGCTGACATTTTCCCTTCCCCTTTGGTGTGTGCTGTTCCTTGCTGCTCTAAGGTATTGCATGTTTTACTAAGTTACAGAGACTGTCTTACTGCTGATAGCCTCAGTCTTACTGATCTGGATTTCCCCTCTTTAAATAGCATTTCTTGCTTGGTAGTACACTATAACTTAATTAGAGCTAAAATGAGTGATATGCAGATCTATAAACAATTCAATCTCTGTACCAAATGTTTCCAAACTTAAAATGCCATGGCCTACGCGAGGTTCATACTTTTTGAAACACTGGTCTTATTTTAGGTCTTGTCTAAGCATTTGAAAATAACAGGGCTCAGTTCTAGGTGCTTCACCTTTGCAAGTCTGGCCTTGCACTTGATTTTAGATGCTTACCCAAATCTGCAGAGAGCACAGCACAGGATGAGAAGTTTCTTTGAACGTTTCCTTTCCCTTTCAACAGGATGAGAGCTATGCCAACCTGTCCGTCCCTTTGTCCCTAGGCTCTCTACTGTTGGATATTGTCCCATTTTTCTCCTCTTTGTTGAGTAACTTCGCTGCTGTGATCCTTGGGGAACAACTTCGGAAGGCTGACTGGGAGCAGAATGTACAGTTTAGATTCTTGGATGCTCTTAAGACTCAGAACTCAGCTCATATATTTGGGGAAATTGGAGTCTGTTTGCAAAGATGCAGAAACCAACGTGCCTGCATCCCACGTTCCATAGCGAAAGTCACTCCATGGGCTGACTGAGAAGTTGTGTGCTCAGATTTCCATTGTGTGTTAATGTGCTTTAACTTGTGGTTAGCCCTGAAGTGGTCAGGCAGTTGGACTTGTTGTCCTTTGTAGGTCCCTTCCAACTGAACTATTCAATAGTGCAGTTTCCAGTTCATAATGATGCACGTGTTAAGGAAGGCAACTTTATCTTAGACCTTTTTTAATTCTTTAAGTGTTTCTTTTTGTTCTTTAACAAAAATTTGTTTGCGTTTGTTTGCAAATATTTTTCACTTTCTTGATGTGTCCTTTGCTGGACTATGTTAAGTTTTGTTCCCTTTTTGTAGACTGTTACATATTGACATGTTGCACCTGAACTCACTGCTGTTCCTAACAAGCTACTGTAAATCTGGTGTTCCTGTCTCTTGGGTGCTTTTGCCCAGGGGTCACCCTGGCAAGATAGCATTCTATTGAAATGCTGCCAGTCAGCCAGTTATACTGGCTGTAGTGCCTGCTCGTAGGAATTTGCATTTCCAGACTAGTGTTGCAGTTTATGCAACAGACTTGTTAGTGCATCTCTGTGTCCCTAGGGTGAAGATCTGGGCTTCCCTGAAAGGCAGAGGGAAGAGCCAGTCAATCCTGTCCATCTAGTGGCTGCCAGACTGCTCAGGTAGGTGGATTGCAAACCAGGTGGAGAACAGTCTCAACCAAAAAGTCTTTAAAATTCATGGCTGCCTTGAAGAGGTAACCAGTTCTGAACCACAGAGCTCTTAGGACAGCACCAAAAAACCTTTCTCAGTCCTGAACAGGACTGGGAGCTCTAATATTTTACTAGAAAAAGTTAGGATGTCCTCGATTTGAATGCAGATAAGAGCAGAAGATCACATTACAAAGCCATGATGGGTGAATTGTGTCTTGTAATTAAAATTCAGTGTTCTGGATAAGGTGTGAGGACCCGTCTGTGTGACTGTGTTGACAAAGTGACTGCGGAACTCTTGCTCCAGATGGCTTATTTCTCCACATACCAAATCCTGCAGCATCCTAGCCTTCTGCTTCCTTTGCCACTCAGTTTTCATATCACACGCTCTCGCTCCTCTAGCCTCTAGAACCACAGAAGTACAAAGGAGAAGCATCGAATGATGGCCCATGGGCTGCAGTAGTCCTACCTCTGTATGCAGTCTGGTGCTCTGACTTTTATTGTTGAAACAAGAACTTCCACATCTGGACAGTGGCTGGGGTGCAGGGCTGTGATGGTAGGGCAGAAGAGCACGTTGCATCACTGTGCTAGCCTTTAGCCTTGTGGTTCCTTGACCACAGACACCTTGAGAGCTCTTCAGTTCATGTACCAATGCTCTGTCTTGGGCTAAACTTGGGAATGCTGGATAGCAAAGATCCCAGTCTGTGTAGGAAGATAGTTGCTTGAGGCTGTTGAGACTGGTGTGAAGTTGATCCTGGCTCTCAGGTCTGCATTTTGTTCACTCTTCTGCAATGAAAGCCACTGGGAACTCCTGTGCTTTCCACGTGTTACGAGCAACTTGAGAAGTTCCCCAAGCTGTTTGAACTGCTTGATGCACTGCTTTCTGATTTTGACCTTATAGTCAGTATGAGCTTTGGTATTGGATTGTGGAGATGGGAGAAAACATCTAGGTGCACCAACTGAGATCGTTATCTAGCAGAGCTGTGTAACCTAATTACCAGAATATTGAGCCGAATAGTTCATAGCTGACTGCTGATAGTCTCCCAGGCTTAAGTACTAATTTATGGAAGATTAGTTGATCAAAGCTTCATTTCTGATAAAATGAGTTGAGTAACACAAGATAGAATGTAACCAGCTTGGTTTGAAGGCAAACCACAAGCAGATTGTGGTGGTGATGTGGAATTCTGTTGATTTTGCTGTCTCTTCTGTGTGGGAGGAGATAAATGTGACTCGTGTGGTTGCACTGCATTACATTTATTTGCATATTACTGACTGTATTTATGGCTGTAGCCGGAACTGCTGACGCTGTTGGAGTGATGAGGGAAGACTGTCAAACTGCTGTCAGGCTGTGTGTTCTCCAGAGGGTTACTGGAGAGGGCAGAAGAATTAATCTTATTTGAAATGAAGAACTCCATGGAGAAGAATTTGTTCTTCCCCATCTTGGGTACATTAACTCTTCATAGAGCTGTTGTAGTTTTAAACAAATTGAAGACTTCTGAGGTGTTGAGCTGTGCTACTCAGCGTTTTTAGAGTGAAAAGGTTCATTTGAAGCAGGCTGTGTTATGTAAGGGCTCTGATTCCCCTCTTGACAAGGGGATGGTGGAGCTTGGGATGCAGTCCTTGTGTGTTTGCTTGTGGGCTGTAATGCTGCTAGCAGGAACTCCTTGTGCAGTAGGGCTCTCTGGTCTTTCTGCCCTGCAGCCTTGCAGGGCTGGTGCTGGCATGGAGACCATGGTTTTCTCTTGTGGTGTAAGTGTGGAGCAAGCATCATTCCATGGGGACTAAATCAAGGCAAGATGCTGTGTGAAACGTAGTGAAGAAGAGTGAAGCCCACCTGTGTTGGGTATTTGGAGCTACCTACCAGCCCAGCAAAACAGAGGACAGGAAAAACTCTTAGCTGTCTGTTCCCAGTTTCTGCAGAGTTCTAGGGCTGGAGTAGACTGGAAGCTGCCACTGCTTATGCCGGAAGCACCAGGGGCGTGCTGGAGAGCTGCTATACTTTATCACTGTGGGTTGGCCTCCTGGAGATGTGACCCGCTGGCTCTACTGAAGGCACTGCAAATCCCCCACAGGAAGGAAGCAGGTTTGAAAGACGTTTGAAGTTCCTTTCCTCCCTTGCTAGGTTATCCCAAGATAAGATCCCTGGCTGTATGCAGAAGGAGAGTGTGGTCCTCACCATGGGGTAGGAGGGTGCAGTGAGGGGTCCCGGTGCTGGCCCTGGGAGGCACGTGATGTGCAGAGGTCTTGTGGAATAACTGAGGCAGCTAATGCAGGACTCCAGCTTTCCTAGCCGCCCTGCGGAGCCGAAGCTGAGAGCAGGAGGGATCTTGGCTGGGGCTGGGAGAGGTGCCCCTAATGACAGGGCAGGCGGTGTGGTGGGAAGGCGTGCCTTCCTCGAGGTGGAGGCCGGTAACATATGAATCACGCCTGTTTGAAGTAGTGATGAAATCCTCGATGAAGGATTTCTGTAATACCTGGCCAAACAGTCTGGTGTGCTTCAGTTTCCTTTCTCTCTGGGCGGAACGGATGGTCCTGACCTACTTTTCCCAATAGCAGTTCTGTTAAACGCTACCCAGCACTGTACATACAGCGTTTGTGTTCTGTGTTGTTCCCTCAGCTGCTGAGCAAGAAGTTTCCACCAAGCATGTAGCAAACGGGAGAGCCGGTCCAGGAAGGGGCTGCTTGTGCTTTAAACCCACAGCTGTGCCACTGCTGTGCACCGCAGCTTAGACCTCTGTTTTGGGCTCCTGGGCTGCAGAGGGGGATGCTCTGCTTCGCCGCTGTGTTGTGCGTTAGCTTTGTGCGGCGCTGTCAGGATTCAGCTAGATGGTATCTAAATGCTAATAAGGCAGATAATGCCTTTAGAAATAGTCGATGAGGTTAGGCTCCCAGCTTCCTAAATATGCGATTAAGAAGGGCTAAAGTTACATTCCTAATATTTAAAAGTAAATAAAATCTATAAATGTACCATTAAAATAAGAAGTTTAAATATAACTGTCCTCCTGGGGCAAATTGCAGGGCGCTGACTAGCTCAGTATCCTGTCTTTGACAATAGCCAGAAGCAGATGTTTAATGAGTACTGTAAGAGACAGGGCATGTGCGATGTGATTTATTTATTTTCTCTTCTCCTCCTCTCCATTTGATGCTCCCAGCTTATGGCCATCACCAGTTTAGGGCCCTCCTTGGCTTGGAGCTGTATCTGATTATCAGATCCCGACTACATTAATTTTTATAACCCCTTTTAACTTGTTTGTGTTTCCAGTCTCCATGACATCTCACAGCAGTGAGCTCTACCATTTAATTGTGCACTTTAAATGTTATATAAAATATTTTTACATCCAGTGAAAATTACCCTTGAACTGACTTAGAAAAGTTTAGAAGAGACATTTAACCTCGTCAGTGCTCTTGTTTTTCTGCACTGGAAGAAGTGGTCATTATTTATTCCACATTTCACATCCTAATTCTATTTGTCGTGTCTCAGATCTCTCGTGTTTTCCCTATCTTGTCCTGATTACTTCTTTGTCCGTCTGAGGTCCTGCTCTGCTCAGTCTCTCCTTATACGGAAGCTGTCCCATGCTTTTGATCATCTTTCTTGTCCTCTTTGTCTCCTTTTTCAGATGTGGGAAGCAGAACTCCCTGCAGCATTTGACAACAAAATGGTTCCTTCCCTAATCACGCCGAAGGCTGTATTTGCCTTTTTGCTTGATGCTAAATGCTGATCTGACATACCAGGTTTCCAAAGTTTTCACGAGCGATAACAGCTAATCTGGGTCCTCGTATGCTTATGTAATTAGCTTATTTTGTGTTACTCTTGGTATTAATTGATGTGCAAGATGCTGTGTAGTTACTTAGGATTGCACGAGTTCTGTAACTTTTTGCAGTCTCCTCTGTATTTGATTGTGCTGAATAATTTTATTCTTATTAAGCTTTGCTGGTTCCAGGCCTATTCTGCTTTGTAGATCATGTTATGAATATACTGAACAGCACAGGTTGCAGAATGAATTCTTGGCAGATCTCACTGATAACCTTCCCCCCTTGGGAAACTCTTCCACTTATGATTTCCTGTCTTTTAAGTACTTATTAAATCATGATAGGGACTGTAATTCCACAAAAGCTTATCTTTTCTTTTTCCAAGAGCCTTAGCTGACAGTTCTTTCAAAGTCAGTTTAGTTCATATTAAACAGATTAAAAGCTGTCTCTTGATTCTCAATTAACTGGAAATTAGAAATGCGCTCTTGGAATTTCCTGGGCACTGGGAGGCTTTCTGCTCCAGTATTACCCTGTATTTTGATCAGCAGTTCTCTGCCTGAACTTCTGTAGATGAGCTTGCTTCTGCAGGATGATGGATTTAGATTTGCCTGGATTTGTATAGAAGTGGTAGGTTTGCTCAGCAGCCTGAATCAGATGGGTAACTTTAAGTGAGCTCTGCTTTCCCGGAAGGATTCTGTCACAGCTAAATTAAGCTTATCTGGGTTCTCTGGAAGTCCTCTTACACACTGGAGAACACACTAGAGAACTGATCTTTTATGTTGGCATATGATGTGACAGCTGGGTGGGAGTGCAAGAGGTTCTTGGGTGGGTTCTTGGAGGTTAAAGACAACATTTGCTCTGTGATAGCATGACTGGGTCAGGTGCTGTGAACAGAGGGTGCTCAGATGCTCATCTGAGTCAGGTATGTTGTTTTGTTTTACGTTTTCTTCAGAAAGGATCAAAAGTGCTACAGGAGAAATTCTTTGTCTGAAGAAGCTCAGATCACCTCCTGTATCCATCCAAGGATTACACATGGCTACCATCTGCAGTTTGGGAAGGCCTGAAGCTGCAATGATTGCCTGGTGCTTGTCTGCCTTCACACTTCTCCTTAGGCATTTCTTATTGTCTGTTGCTGGAGACAGGGTTTCTGTGTAGGTGGATTTCTGTCTGACTTAGAATAGCTGTCCTTATCTTCTTGCCCAAGGAGGATTAAGAAGGATTAGTTTTCGAACTGTTCATGCAAAAAGTGACTGGAAACTTCTTTGACTGAAGGTACTGCGATGAGCAAAGTTAGAGGAAATGACAAGGCATCTTACTGGGGTTAAACACCCTTGGGGGAGAGCTTGCAGGGTTAAGGTGGTGGTTCCTTTATCTTAGGAGCCCTAAGAAAAAAATCCTGCTTTCATTGAGGTACATTGGTTTAGTCAGGAGCAGGGAGGCTGACGGGAGGAATTGCTTGCTGGTGTTCTTGGCTTGATCACACAGCAAGCTGGAGCTGATCCTAAAGGATTCAAATCTTCAGATGCATAATGTGGGCAGAAAATTAGCCTTTTGTTGTGCTAAAATAACAGGAAGCTAATAGCTGACTTGGTTTTCCGCTTTTTAAAATGTATATAGAATGTGATACTTGAGTTCACTTTTAGTGTTTGGGAAGGTGGCTCAGTGAGAAGCTTAAAATTATGCAATAGCTATGGAGAGAACTTAACTGCAAGCAGCTTGTGATGCTTTCTGTTCCTTGTAAATGTTTATGTAGTTTAATTCATAGAAAGCTCACGATTTAGCTGTGTTAACCATTAACTCTTCATTAACCCTTGGTACTGGAAGTTTAAACTGTTGGCTATAGCATATCTGAGTATGTTCAAGAGGAGAAATTGGATGTGCTTGAGGTGTTAGGGGAAATGCATATCCACTCCCATCTATTAATTCTGGTATAGCTAAATTTAATACTTGGTACAGCCAGGGAGTAAAAGCATTTTCTGTGGTTTTTCCAAGGAACCCTATCAATGCATAAAAGCATCATTAAAATGTATCCAGAAGTAGAGAAGGTATTGGAGAGGCACTGGCACAATTGCATGGATAGGTGGTGGTGCCCCATCCTTGCAGATACCCAAGGTCAGGCTGGATGGGCTCTGAGCTCCTGATGGAGCTGTGGGTGTCCCTGTTCATTGCGGGGGGGGTTGGACCAGATGGCCTTTAAGGGTCCCATCTGACTCAATTCTGTGATACAGTGTGTGCGTGACGTTGTTTTTGTATAACATCTTCCAGCCTGAAAAGTACCGGTGTTCAAACAGCCAGCAGTAATTATCAAGGGTTTAGAAAACATCATTTGCTCAAGTGTTTATCTGCTAATGCCGTTAATTCTGTAGCCTGAAAGTATGGGTTGTGCTGCCTTCCCCTGCCACTTCAGATCTTCTGTTTTGTCTTTGGAGTTTTTGAGTTATTTTAACCTTAGCTTTGGTGTTACTCACAGCTGACCTAACAGAGCTGCCTTGTCTGCGTCAGCCCTGCTCTGATGGGATGTCTTGGACGTGGGATTCTCCTTGGTGTCGATTTTATTTGGAAAACAGAGGTTTGTGTTCATCTCTGCAAGTGTTCTTAAACAGTGGAGCAGGGAACTGGCCTGGTCGTAGTAAATAAGACTCCAAAAGAGATGTATTTATTTAATGGGAATGTCATTTTCCATGGCAGAAAACAGCAAGTCTCTGTTGAGCATATGAAACTTAGAAGGGGGACTGTAACTCAGGGCTTTTGTGCAGAAAACACAGCGCTGGTGTTCTTGCTGACACTGGCTGACTTGGACGTGCCGGAGCCCAAGGGTCCTCGTGCATCTAGAAGAATTATGCTTTTAATTTCTGTGTCTTGTAGGGCTCTCCCCGCAGGCTGGGTCTGCAAACAGTGCAGTGGGAGTTGCAGGTGCAAATATCAGGGCCCTCTTTTTCCAAGGACAGTTCTGCTGGGATTGGTAGCCAGTATGAAGGACAACCCAGATGCTGCAGCACTGTCTGACCTCTCCATTTTGATGGGGCTGGGATATCAGGGAGATAATTTGTAAGGATTGAAATAATCTTTACGTATTGATATGCTGAAATGTGCCCAAGAGAGCTGTTGTTTGTTTCTTTAATAAATGAATGAAGTCCTTGAGAGGGATATGTGAGGTCAGAGGTAAAAATAGTGCTACAGAAGATGCCGTCTTACTCCGATTTCCAAGTAATAAAATAGTGGTGTTGCTCCCACATTACTGGGGGTTGTTTTGTGGATGCCATGTAAGTATTCTGTGGCAGAACTGACTAATCCTCCAGCCGTTCTGTTGTGATCCAGATTAAATAAATGAAACCCAGAAGCATAATTTGGATATTAATATTTTACAGTGTGTTAGAGCCAATGTTGGGAGCGTTGTCTGGTGCGTTTTCCTATTTAAGGGGAATTCATCAAAAAAAATTGAATATTTAAAAAGAATCTCTAAGCCGTGGCAGTTGCCTTCAGAATTAATTAAAGGCTACACACTTTTAGTGCAATCTGTCTGTAACAGCTGTGTTGTGCGCTAACAGCGAGCACAGGAAGCTGAACGCTTCAGTAAATCCATAAAGAGCTCAGTAGTGTAGCCTGTCATGAAACTATCAGATTTAAATGTAGGTTATCCTCCCTCTTCCTGTCCTCCCAGTATCGTGATGGGCCGTACCGAAGAGCGAGAAACAGAGGCAGCGATGCTTGTGCTTGAGAAATAATTGGGAGAATTGAATCAAAAGGCATTGCTGGCTTTTTTCCACTCCATTTTCAGGTAGGATGGGAATGCTTCTAAGCACTGGTAGCCACGCACTTGGGTTTGTTTCTAATGTATATGTTTGTTCACTGAGCGGTAAATGCAAGTTCATCCGTTAATGGCTCTGCAGCAAAGAACAAAGAGCGCTGTATTCGGTGTTTACCCATCGCTCGGTGATGAGGGCTGGCTCGCAGAACGTGCTCCATCATCCTTCATGATATTTTTATCTTCTCATTGCCCTCTGTTCTTCCTGAGCCATCAAGACTGGATAGCGGCTCCTTACTTGGAGCACCTGTGGTAGGAATAGCTCTTAATAAAGCTGCTTCTAGAGGGATATTGGCAAGTGAAATCATGGCTTCAGGACAGAGCTCTGACCGCAGTAGGATCTGCTTTTGGTTGTGGTCTGCTGGAATGTAGGGTGAGTTGGTTTTCCATCTCTTCTCGAGGACAGGTGCTGCACTGGGTAAAATGCTTCCTGTGAAATGCTAGGGATGGGTTCAACTACAGATCAGAGAGCTTGGGAAGGGGCTGTGTGCTGGAGTGGTGTCATGCACTGGGCTTTGAATTCAGCCGCTGGTGGCATGTATGTTAGTTCTGCCCTAACAGTTGTCAGCAATAATAAGTGGTGAACAGAGGTCTTGTAGCTCATAGGCATGACCTCTAGCTGGAAAGCCAGCATTTCAGAATTCATAAATTCTTCAGACACACGCTGAATATGCTGTATAATTGCTGGCTGGCATAGGAACGTTGCTTTAGTTAGAAAGAAGATTACAGATTCTTGTAAGTGGTGTAGTGTGATGTCTTTGATCTGGAGGCAGCTGAGAATCACAAGACTGTCTTCTCCATGTTGGTGTGGCTCTGTCACAGTGTAGTCGAGCTCCTGCTGGTGGATGGCCATCAGTGTATTGTTTTGTTTCCAGGCCTTTTAAGCTTTGAAACCAAGGCAGAGATGTGCAGCAAGACATCGTGACGGCTGCGTGATGGCCATGCAGGGGTACCAGGCAGTCATGTGGTTCAGGAGTTCCTTGAATAATGTATTCTCCAATAAAAATAGTGAAAGGGCATAAAAACAGTTCATGTTGCATCTTGGGTGATATGCTGATGTGAACTGGAAGTGATCCAGTTAAGTCAGAGCTCCATCAGTCTGTGTATCTGCTGGCTGAGCGTGTAGAGATCCCTCATCACTTTGCAGATACGATCTCTGCTGTGATGAGGACCTCTGTCAAGCCCCAGGACTCTCTCAGCACCCTGGCAGGAGCCTGCGTGGCTGGCTCAGGGCTGGCTGTGAGTCTGGGTGAAGCAGAGCGCATCAGCAGCACTGAAGCAGAAAGCACTAAGCATTCATTATCGGTGTGAACTGAAGCCCCAGTGTGCACATAACCTACATGTCCCATTGGTACGGTGTGAGTCGGTGGCTGTGTGCTCAGGGAAGCTGCCAGCCTGGTGCCACAATTCCCATGTGTGGGTATTTCCTGACAGCACTGCCTGCTTACCTACAATAACCGTGTGAAGCGGAGCCTATCCAGAGCTTCACAAAGCCTATATTTAATAACGTATTGTATTTATAATACCTTCCATCCGCTGGATTTCCCAAATAGACTAATCCTCTCAGCTGGTCTTTTGGTAGAGCAAAGATGCCTGTTTTACTGACAAAGGAGCTGGAAAGTAGATTTTCGTGGTGTTTTTTTTCTGCAATAGTAGTGAAACAGGATGGAACCAGAGGCCAACAGCTACTGTTTTCACCATTGCCGCTGTGTTTTCTGCATGCTGTGTGCTGGAAGTTGTGCAGAACTAGTGGAAGACAGTTTGTGACCTAAATTGGGTAAGTGACCAAGTCCTGCTGTAAGTGCTTGAAATGCTGCAGATCTTTTTACACGTCTGTGCTATTAAGCACTTTTGAGTTAGTAGTACTTGGAGCTTCCTGGAAGATCCCTAAGGGCTGAGGCTGTAGGAGGGAAGGGGTGAGTTTTCTTAGCTTTAACTATAGTTAACATCACTCCTGAGGTGCCGAGTTGCCAAAATGAGCGTGGCAGACTACAGGGCAGTTCTGGAGGAGGCCGTGCACCCCTCGGCTCTGCTGAGCTCCCAGCCCAGCTTAGTGTAGCTTTGATGCCTTGTCTTAGGGAGGGAGGGCAGGGAGTAGATTCAGAGCTATATCACCACCTGCTTCTCAGTTCAAATACCTACTTCTTGTAGGTTCTGAGTACTTGCAGCTGTTGTCTTTTCTTTGTGCTGAATTGGTAATCTGTGTGTTGTGGGTCCTTACTACTACATCCCCACCTTGCTGTGGAGAACAGTTGTTCCCACCTGTGGTGTGGCTTGGGTGGGTCATGGTGGGTGTTTAGCGGGATTGAATCAAGGATACTCTGAAGAGAAGTGCTTCCCCTGGTCTGTGCAGTGCCCATGTTGCTCAGGTGGCTGGGAGCTGCTGTGAGTGCCTCTCTGGAGGCCTTATCCTGGCACTGGGACAGAGCAGGCTTGCTTGTGTGGGCCATGCCCAGCAATAGCATGGGAACATCCTTTATGAAACATTGATGACACAGCGGTAGACCCAAAGGAGGTGGTTGATAGCCATGTGATGAGAAAGAAGAGGAAGGATTAATTGTGTTAATTTTTTTGAAATATAAACTTCACTTTAGATCAAATACAGAACAAAAGGGTTGTTAAGTTTCCTCTGAGTTGGATCCTAACTACAGCTTATTTAAACAATGATCCTGCAGGTTGTGTTTGTCTTGGATGGTGGTTTGTTTTACTGTGGTGTTGCTCATTAGCAACGTATGCGATGTACTGGATGTTGTTGGAATGTGGTCCTGTCCTGGAGAACTTCCAACATAGCATCATCAGAAAGAGTTGTTCAGGAGTCTGGTTAAGCGTGTCTCATGCTTTCTGGTATTGCAAGAATAATGGTTTAAGTTCAGTATTTGAAGCGTATTTTGTTGCAGCGTAGGTAGGACCTTCCTCCCTGGGTTACATCCCTGAACTAATGAAGCTATGCTTTGTACTGCTCACTCAGTAAGTTCAGCACCAGTCCCGGGTTTGTGAAGGGAAGCTCTCCCCAGTACACCCCAGCAGGCTCTGGGAGAGTCTCCAAGAGCATTATTCGTAGTAGTCCATCTTCTCCTGAAGATGCTGTGCCTGTTGTCTCGATGTCAAGGTGATCAAATAGAGTCTATCAAACGGTCTCTTTCTGTTTTTTCTTTGTTTACAATTTTTTTTCTTCCCCACAAACATCCCATGTTGACTGTGTGTCTGGTTCTGTCCCTTCTGGTTATCCGTGTCCTCTTAGCCCACCTTTCCTAACAGTGTTGTTGAAGGATTTTGATGCACATTAATCTTCATTTCTGGTTTCAGGGTGTTGATAACACCTTTTTCTCTCTTGCAGAGTGTTTACCATGCCTCTGGGAACGTTCCTCCTTCCTGTTCTCTGTTTCTTGGGAGTGGCAATTCCAAGGGGACTGCAGTATGTCACATTCTCACGCAATGCTACGAGATTCCTCCACCTGTCCATGGACTTGGAATCTGGGACCATTTACCTGGGGGCTACCAACTTTCTCTTTCAGCTGACATCTGACCTGCTGATGGAGAACATGGTTCAAACTGGACCAGTTCTGGACAGCAAAGATTGTCTGCCCCCAGTCTCAAAGCTGGAATGCCCGCAGGCGCACCACACTGATAATCACAACAAGCTGCTCCTGGTGAACTCGGTGCAGAAGGAGCTCATTGTGTGTGGCAGTGTGCACCAAGGCATCTGTGAGAAGAGGAGCCTCACCTCCATTGACCATGTTCTCTTCCGACCAGAGAGCCCTGGTGACACTCAGTACGTTGCTGCCAATGACCCCAATATCACTACCGTGGGACTTGTAGCCTACTCAAAGGATGAGGTCCCCTTGCTGTTTGTGGGACGGGGGTACACTAGCCGAGGAGTTGGAGGAGGGATTCCTCCCATCACTACCCGAAATCTCAGGGCCCACAGCAGCGATGTTCAAGCAACAGACTCTCACTCTATTTTCTCCTACGAAGAAACAGCCAAGCTGGCAGTGGGGCGACTCTCTGAGTACAACCACCATTTCATTAAATCCTTCACTTACCGCTCGAGTGTCTATTTCCTCTTCTACCGTCGAGACCTCAAGTCTCAGTCACGCGAGTACAAGACCTACATCTCGCGAATCTGCCTGGATGACTCTCATTATTACTCGTATGTGGAGTTACCTCTGCTCTGCCAGAGCAAAACCAATACGTACAGCCTCCTGCAGGCGGCTTATGTCACCCAGCCAGGGAAGGACCTGGCCCAGGGGCAGCTGGACACTGACGGGGAGGTGCTGTTTGCAGCCTTCTCTGCATGGCAGGCTTCTTCAGGCAAACTGAGCGAGGAGTCCGCGCTCTGCGTCTACGCCATGGAGGAGGTGGACCGCTTGACCAACTGGACAAGGGATGTGTGCTACATGAGAGATGGGAAGTCAGAAGATGGGACAGAAGTGGCATACATTGAGTATGATGTCAGCTCCAACTGTGTCCAGCTGCCAGCAGTAAGTGGCTTTGCACCTTTGCCAGGGTAAAGAGAAATCTGCAGCACATTCTTGTGTTGCTTTGTGCTCCTGGAGAGAGCCTGTTTCCCACAGCTGTGTGATGAAATCTGCTTGGGCTAAAAGCCTCTTGGCTCACTGTTCCTTTGCTACCGCAGCAAGGCGATGTTCTTGTATTCCAGCTCAGGTCTGCCTTGTTCCTGCTGCAGTGCTCTGCCTCGCATGGGCAGGTTTGTGCTGTGTGTGGCAATGGGGAAGGCATCTAGCGTGACCTGGCCCCAGTGTTTGTCTCATGACAGTACCAGGCAAGAGCACAGAAGCTGCAGTTCAGATTGTTCTTAATATTTTCATGTCCTGATCTGAAGGGGTGTGCTGGGTCCTTGTTGCTTAGATCGAAGCAACAACAGCTTCCAAGAAAGGGCACCCAGCAACCAAAAAAAATCAAAAGCAAGAGTTAGCAAAATCCTGATCTCCCAAAGACTGCATTAGTCCTGCAGAATTTTGTACACCAGGAAGACTTTTCCTGACCTGGCTCTTCTCTAGAGCAGTAAGGAATGAACACGCAAAACTTGAATTCTATGGCAAAGGCATGATGGGATATTGCAGGATAAAAATGTGAACTGGAACTTGGCTGTGACCCTGAATCGTTTCAGTTTGTCAGCCAAGCTGGCTGGTGCTGTGACAGTAGGGACAGTGACACAAGCATAGAGCAGCAGTGTTCTCCTGGGGCAGGATGCAGTGTCCTGGCATGAGGCTCCATGGCTGTGAGTAACCTGTTTTCACTGAGGGCACTGCTGGTCCATAACAGAACAGCATGCTGTCTCGTGTCGTCCTTCTGCAGAATGGTAACTTCAGGTAACTTCCTCTTCCTGGCCTCCTGCACAGCGGTACCACTGAGCTTTGGGAATATCTGCAATTGGATGTGCGGTCCAAAACTGGTTTTGAAATTATGGTTTGTGTTTTGGCAGCTGAAGCAGACTGTAGAGTAGCTATGGGACGACAGAAGGGTAAAGAGTAGGCTTGGAGCACGGCAAATGTAAGGTCGGGAGGAATACGCTTACTGGTCTGTGATGTCCTGCTTTCCCTGTCCCTTAGCTGTGTCCCTTGCAGGTCAGCACGGAAGGAATCGTCTCGAGTTCAGGGCAGTTTGGGGGATTTCCAGTCAAATTATTGTGAGCAGCTTAGAAAGCAGCACTCAGGGTCCCCTTGTCCCATTGAGTCCCGCAGGGAAGTGGGTGTGCAGGGTGGGAGCAGAAGCCAGGCTGTGCTGTGTGATTCCTGGCGCGTGATCCCAGTGCCCCAGCTGCGTGCTTTGGCACTGGTGGGCTGGCTGAACTATAGCATCTTATTAACAAGTGTGTCCAATGCTATGTGAACGTCCTAACAAACTTTATCCTTCACCATTCAGTCTGTGGTAGCGGTTGTCATTAAGATTGTATTTAACAACACGCGGGGGGCTGTGCCAGCTCCAGCCTGCTCCATTCAGCACTAAGTGGAAGCGGCTGTCAATGAGTATTTTATGCAGGAGCAGTTTTAACTCAGTTTCAATAGTGGCAGCTTGTGCTCTATATGGGAATAATGCTAATTAATTTCACGTCTTTCTGCCTCCAAACCAGCACAAGGTGTGCTCTTTTCCTCAGTTAGCGCTTATTTTTAGTGCAGTGGGGGGGGTTAATGTTGAGTTGTACAGCTCAGTGCCATCTCTTTAACTGGAAAAAGCACTTGTGTTTTTATTGAGAAACTTGAGAACTAGCTCTAGTTTGCTGGAGATCTGAAAGCACATCCAGTTTTCCATTTGTCTCCGGATGCAGGAGATGATAGGTGCTGTTGGTGCCTTGATAATTGGATGTGTGAAACAGGTTTCTGTGAGGCTGCGTGTCTTCCCTGGGTGTAGTTTTCAAGATACGCAGCTTTTCTTTTTGCATCAAGCTGTCCATCCTTATCATGCATCGGTACAGGTTTGTCCCGCTGTTGCTTCTCACGTGTGAAAGGTAGGAAGCACACACCAGAATTCAGCTTCGGTCTGGGCACTCCAAACTTGCTCCGTCACAGTACGATGCTGAGTGATCCCCGTAGTGTATTTGCTACTGCGTTGCCAAGATGTTATTCACTGAAAAGAATTCACACAGCTTCTATGTAAATTTATATAAGCACTTTATACAATTATCATGGTCTTAATCCCATGGCACGGAACGTGTTTCAGCTCTTGCCTGTGATTAACTTGCACTGCTGACAGTCCCAGCGAGGCGGTGGGCAGGCTGTGCCAGCACTGGGAAAGCTCGCACAGTCACGTTGTTCTGTAGCAGCCAACCCTTAGTGTGGAGTGAGTTCCCCTGGCATCATGTGTGGGCAGCAGCAGCACTGAGCACAAATGGGGTACAACCATTGCTGTCTTGTATGCATTTTTTAAAGCAAACTTTGAAAAATCAGCCTCTAGTAATGAGATATTTTTGGCTCCACTGTTTGTCTAAATTTATATAAAGCTTGCAAAAGATTTCCAGAATCCCATTCAAAACAAAGGCTTGATGCTTTTGAGTGTGGTCATCTGGCAATGGCTCACTTCCTATTATACCTTACAGGAGCTGGGGCTGTATAAAACCAGCCCTTATGCCTGGGGTAAGGGGAGCTGGGTTGGTGGGAGCTGCACAGCAATGCCTCCGTGGGAGTAAGGAGCTGTGGAGGAGGGTATGGATCCCGTGGTGAAAATCAGCTTATGCACTAGCATTGCTTGAAGACAAGCCGCTAATTGATTACAAATGGTGGGTTTAATAGCATCAAAAGATACTCTGAAGTTAAACTGTGTGCCGAGCAAGGTGTTGAGAAGCAACAGAGAAACTCTCCTACACGGATTGTGCCATTATTTAGGGAAAAAATGAAGCATCTCCTTTCTACACATACCAATAGCAAAAAGTTGGCAGCTTTTATTCTTTCCTTTAGAATTCATCAAGTGATGCTTTGGTGGGTACTGGGAGGGATCTGGCTGGAACAGAGGGATGACTGTTTTTGCACAGTGCTGTGGAGTTGATTTTCAGAAGTCTGACAGAGCTAGGAAGAATTGAAGCAGTGTGCAGAGAGGACTTGTTTGTCTTTTTGTGGGTCTCTAGCTGCACGCACTCCGCAGGTTTTGTGCGTAGCTCTTTGGAGAAGGCTGTGTTCCACCCTGTTCATGTCTGTCCTGGTACATGGGGACTCCACCTCAGACCTGGAATTTGTGAGTGATACAACAAAACTGTGCTAACTGTTGGAGGTAATGCTGGTGACGTAGGCAGCTGGTTCCATTTTGCACCAGAAGCAGGCGTCTTGGTTGATGAAAAATACAGCTAGTCTTCCTCAGAGCTGTGCCACGGCAGTGTACAGCAGAAATGCTTTTTGGAGTTGGCTCTTTAGTAGAGTTTTGGTGCATTTCATTACCAATACGTTTGTTACACCGAATGAGCTTAGGTGGAATATCCGCAGGATTCTGTTAGGTTACAAACAACCCATGTGCCTTAACTAATTATTAGAAGCAGTTTGCTGCTCTCATCAAAAAGCCTAGAGATTCAAAGCTGAATTCACTGCAGAGGCATCTCTACGAGAGACAGAAGAGAGGATGGGGAGTGTGAAAGGTGATAATGTTCTTTGTATCTTTTTTTTTTGGTACTGATTTCCCCGTTCTTTTCACTCCCCCAAAAGGACACCCTGTACGCGTACCCCTGTGGCTCTGACCACACTCCCAGCCCCATGGCCAGCCGGGTCCCCTTGGAAGCAGCCCCCCTCCTGGAGACAACCGAGGCCCGACTGACAGCTGTGGCAGTGAACGTGGAAGATGGCCACACCATTGCTTTTCTAGGAGACAGCAGAGGGAGACTGCATAAGGTATGGTCTGGATGCAACAGGAAGCAAAGAGAGTGAAACTTAATTGGGGATGCTCAGGTGAGGGGTGGCAGGAAAAGCAATTTCACTTCTCCCGTAATTCCTTGTGTAGGACAGATGTCTCCCACTCCTGTTGTGATACTTTGCCTACATACTGCTGTGACTCTCTTGCAGGTGTACATAGGAGCAATGGGAGATGCACACATATATGCTTCTTTAGCTATCCAGTTGAACAGCATGGTGAGTGGAGACCTCCTGTTCGACCAGTTGCAGGAGCACCTCTTCGTCATGACCCAGTCAATGGTAAGAGCAATTAAATCCCTTCCACAGAGGAGCTGAAAGGATTTGAGTTCTAGATAAATTGCTGAAGGGAGTGGAGGAGGCTAAGAAATGCGCCAGAGGTTTCTGACCTTAACTCATGGCACATTCGTTTTCATAAGTTGGTCAGGCTGACTTGTGTCAGCGGTGATTGTGTGATCAGTTTTACAGATAAAAGCAGGCTGTGTAAGGAGCCATGCAAGGCACCTTTCCTCTTCTTCAGCCTTCTGTAATTCTTTTTGTGCCTGGTGGGAGCAGGAGGAGAAGCAGCATTGTGATTGCTGAGGCTGCTGGATAGAAAATTGAGCTGTGGGTATTTTATTTGAGAGGATTTGTTGAACGCTCAGATCAGCTTCTTGAGCTAGAAAGAAAAGGATCCTCCTAGCAAAATGAAAGCAACCCCTGTGTTACTCTGTCTGAAGGAAAGAGCAAACTGAAAATGAGAGTGTTCTGGAAAACCACTGCTTCCCTTCACCCAAACCCTCATGTGCAGTTTGAGATGCTCAATTTTTGTAATACTTCAAAGGAGGAGGTGAAGTCTGCGAGTGGAAGATGATTAGGGGAAATCTGAAGTATATCCCTAGGAGTAATTGTTCTGTCAATTAAAAAAATGCAAAATTCTTGATATACTTAGCAAAAGTAATAGGTTGAGGATTAGAAGATGATATTTTAAAGTAACTGACAGCATAGGAGTGAAGTGTAGTAGCAGAATTAAAAAAAAAAAGGCAAAAGGTTGAAATCAGCAAGGATAGGCAGTTAAGGCAGGCATGTGCTGCAAGTCAAGCTTACCCCAAATGCTGCAAGGCTGTATTCCACTTTGTTTAACGCTGATTGCTCTACTTTCAGTCCAAGTGATAGCTCTGCCAGACAGAGCTGGGCAATGGGACAGGCATGTTCAGAGCCCTCAGCTGGAGCTACCATGTCCAGCTTCAGCCTGGTGAGCTGTCAAGAGACAGTCTCTCATGACACAGTCCAGAAAAGCAAAAGAGCAAATGGTATTGTCTGTTATTTATCACTAAATAATGTGTTCTTGCAAGAAATGTCATGGATAATGTTTCAGCAGCATGCTGTTTGCCTCAGTGTCTCTGCAGAGCTTGAAGTTAGTATCCTTCCTCAGTGTGTAAAATAGGCATTCAGACAGGCTCTGGGAATTTCTTCCTTTTTTCTTTAGTTTTATGCAGTATTAGGAATTAGCATGAAATTTCAGTGAGTATGCTGATAATGGGACTTAACTAGCTAGGCAGAAGGAGCTGTACTCCTGGGGCCTGCCTTTTGCGTGCTCTGTTTTCATGGACTTCTTTTTCTGACAGGTGCTAAAAGTTCCCATACTGGAGTGTTCCCTGTACTCAGACTGTGAATCCTGTCTGGCAGTGAAGGATCCTTACTGTGGTTGGTGCGTCCTTCAGGGACGGTAAGATGGATCCTGCAGGTTTTTGGAGGAATAATCCTTAGGAATTGTCCCTGCTTACTCTCTTCCTTGTGTCTGTGTCTCCATATATGCTTAGTGTCTGGATTTATTTTTAGCTCCTTCATGGGATATGTTTGGCCTAAAAATTCATTCTGATTTACCATTCTTCTGTCTGCATCTCTAAAACACCTCTGGAAGTCACAGCTGCACAGCAGTGTCTTTCAGTTGCTTTTTGGCTCTCTGGTCACCACTCGCAGTGTTCCTGTCCAGTGGACTTCAGCCAGGTTTTAGGCTGACTACAGCTCAAACTGCCCTTCTTAAAATTTTATCTCTTCTGGTGTCTCTGTTGTATTTGGTGCTTTTGTACTTCTTGCTCCCCTTCTGATATTGCTTCACGAGAAGGAAGTGATTTATTCCAGCATGTCTAGGTGCTTGCTTGCTGGCTGTCTCCCTGTCGAATGCCCTAGGACCTGGTTTATGGCCCCTGAAGCCGTAACTGGCAGTATACTGGTAACTGTTCATCCTTTGCTATGGAAGGTCGTGGGAGGCTGGGACTTCATGGCTTGTGTAGCAGCTTCCCTGAGAATCTAGCAAGGGATTCAGACAGCCAGCGTGTTGGCTTGGGAGTTGGATGTGTACCCTGCTATGGCTGTGCAGATCTCTTATAGGGCTTTCTGCTGTTTCTCTGCAGGTGCAGCCGTCGCTCAGAGTGTTTGCGGTCTGGGTTGAGTGAGCAGTGGCTCTGGAGCTTTAACTCTACACAGCAGTGTCTCTCTGTCCAGTCGCTAACTCCAGCCAATATCAGCAGAGAGGAAAAGAGAAATGTGAGCAATGATGTTTCTGGTAACGCTCAACCATGTAGAAAGTCCTCTGCAGAACTGTAAGGGCCCACAAGTCTTGCTGGTGCTTTCAGTGGAGTATTGAGTCACTGAGCTTTCAAGCACATCTGCCTCACATGAGGAACTTAAGTTGGCAGTCCCAGGAAACGTAATTGTTTGTCCTGTAAATCTAAATGTTCTTGTCTCCTAATAGAAAGTTACTAGGTATTTTGGAGTATCTGATGGCTGCTTGGGTGAGGATCTTCCTTGGCTTGATATCTATTATGTGCCCCTGTCTGTGGATACAGAGTGTTTCTGACTCTGCCTGTCATGGAGGTATTGTAGGAAAATAGCTGTGTGTGTAGATAACTGCTTTATGAGGCTCTTGCTTTGAAAAAGTAGAACCAGAATATTAGATAAAATAGAAAAATGTTTTGGAGAACAGAATATTTACTGTATGCTATTGAATTGGCAGATATTCCTGGCTATCTCAGACTTACCTTCTCTACGTGAGGAAGAATTTTACTCATGTTACTTTCAAGATTATGAAAGCCCAGCAATTCTGACAGAGTCAGGAATCATGTGTCCTTCACCAGATCCCAACCAAACACCAGCCTTGCCAGCAGGAGCAGGTCAGTGAAATGCTTTAAATGGGGCATGATAGCTCAGATAGCATTGTCAAGAAAAAGCACATTTTGGGTCAGAGTGCTTGGATTAACAGCCATGGATATACACAGTCTGTCAGCAGGTGTTCATTTCATTCTGTTATAATATCTGTCTGTTTGCTACTTATGTGTCACGCACATCCTGTGCTATTCTGGGCTGTTGCCAGATTTCAGTGCCAAATTCTGGTGGTTGGAAAGGAGCTCCCTTTGAAGGGTTGTATGAAAATCTGAATACGATCTGAAGTGCAGTCTATAGTGGTAGCTGGTTTGGCAGCTTTTGTCATAAACCTGGAGAGAGGACTTTCTTAAACATTGCTGCTGCTGCTTTTTTTTTTTAACCAAACAAAATGCAAACCTTTGCAAAATTCACACACAAATGGGAGAAGAAAGTACCTGTAAGAAAGGTGAAGAAGGGACCCACAGCCATTGAAAAGATTGGAAATGAACCTGCAGTGCAGCAAAACCTTGGAAAAATACACAGTCAGACTATTACTATGAACAACTGGCTAAGTATCGCTAATTGGCCACTGCAAAGCACCTAGGAGGTTCTCTGTTTATGGCCTGTGTGTTGGATGTTGCCCGCCCTGCTGAGCTGCTCTCTTCAGAGAACTTGGTCAGCTGAAGCAAACGAGGCAGGTGCTGTCTGGAGAGCATTCCACCAAATAGCTAAAAATTCATCTAAATTGCTGAAGAGATTTTGCCATGTACATATACAGCTGTCTGATAGGTCTGAAACAGTCTCCATGGACATAACACAACAGGAGAACCAAGCTGGCTCTGCTCTTCAGCCTCAGACACCTTGATTTTTGGTATTTGTCTGCTGGCTTTCATGCTGCTTGGAATAAACCAACCAGGTCTCCTTTTTGGTCAGGCACAGAGGGCAGGGTTCATGCCCTGTTATGGCAGGCAAAGTGAACAGGATTGGCTTTTCTATTTAGAAAGCAAATGTTGACCTGAATTTAAACTGTAAAGGTCATAAAGGTAAACCCACAGTCTAGTTTTCACTATTCTGTGCTTCAGATACTCCTTTGTAAGCCAATCTTGCTTTTATTTGAAGGATTAAGTGTTTTACCTGTATTATTTTCATCTTGTTTCTCTGAAGTTTAGCAACCTGCTTCTGTTTTCTAACCCGAGCTTATCAGACACGAACCATCAAGGAATCTCATCTGCGTTGTCCTGCTTCTGTAGCAGTTCTTCCAGTCAGTGAACCATGGCCAAGTGCCTTAGAGTTTTGCTGTGTGAACTGTGCCGACCTTCTCTTCGTATCTGTTTTGTTATTTAGATTTCCTCTCTTTCACTGTATTTGTAGCCCTTCTTTGCGCTATTTTTATACTCTGCTAAGATTAATTTGAAGTTGGTAACCAGAACTATACAGTTTTCTAAATGAGATGTCATTAGAGCCTCATACACTGGTATTTTCCTATTCCTACTTAAAATGCTTTTCCCAGTTTGCTAACATACTTTCCTCTTTTCAGCTTTACTTTAAAGGTTGCATACAGCTCATCTGTCACTTTAAGCTGGTGAGTTCCATGTTGATAGCAAGATCTCTGGCTCTTAATTTGCAAGTGCTCGACCTCGTCTTCTGTGCTGTTGAACAGCACCATTGGCAGTTCATAACTGGCTTTTTGGAGAAAAGAGTATTTATAAATATGGTGTCATAGTCCTGTAATCCTGGGAGGTGTTGGCCCTCCCACCACTGCCAGATACAGTCACCTTCCTAACAGTGATAGGAGCTGACAGCGTTACAGGGACTCCTGCCTTCAGCAGCATATGATACCCATCCTTTTTCTTAATCCTGGTTTTTCACAGACACCTCGTCACCTGTTTTACTAGCATCCTGTCTCTCTTGTCATCCTGTTAGGAATCCAAGTCTGAGAAGTCTTGTCAAGTCTCTGTCAGGCAGCTTAGCTACTTTGTTGCCTTCCAGACTTTTGCAAATGAATAGAGTTTTGCATGCAGAAGAAAGACTGAACTCTCTTAGAGGAAGGACAGACAACCTTCTTGTTACTTATTGTTGTAGCAAATTGTCCTGGACAAATGGCAGCTCCTGGAGTTCAGCAGAGCATGCAATGTGTTTCCATTGTTTAGAGATGGAGTGCTCAGTTCTAAGGTTGAGGGCGTTTGTTTGAAATGAGGTTAACTGGCATTTTTAGTACTGTCATGTGCAAAACATCTCCTTCAGGGTCATAGCTAAACTATATCTGAAAGCATGAACACTCCTGCAGTTACTTGGTCTGTCATACAGCAATGATAATTTTTTTTCCAAAGAGAATCTGCCTGTTCTGATGCTTGTAGTTAACATGAGACGTGGGTTTAAAACAGGTAAGTCTTTGGTCGTTGCAAGTGAGCTTACAGGTCTTGTGAACTCCTTCACTGACTCACCTCTCAGTCTGGACATGAAGATCTCAAGGTGATAGCTGCATGTGAAGCACATGTTGGTTCTAAGGGTCGGGTTTTCCTTTGGATCACAAATGAGGACAATCATCTTTGAGCCTGGAGTCACCTCTTCCTCTAATACAGAGGTGACAGTGAAATTATAGCAAATGTAGACAGAGCCATCTTCAGTCATCTTCCTTCCCCTGGGTTGGCAAGAGCTGTCTTAAACTACTCCTGATAAACTTGTCCAACCTGTTTTTAGTGTCCATAGGGTAATCTAGTGATGGAGATGCTAGCAGCATGGAAGGGAATCTGTCTCTGGGTTTGACAAGTGTCTTCCATAGAGCGTGCTGTCTTTTAACAGTATGGCAGTCTGAGTGGCTCCATTTCTAAGAAAGTTTTATTTTCACTTTCAGATCATGTCACCATAAAGCTCATAGTGCGTTTCCATGACATCTTCATTGCTTCTGTGGACTTCTCTTTCTATGACTGTGCTGCAGTGGCCCTGCTATGGAAATCCACACCGTGAGCACCTACTTTTTCTTTTCTGTAGTTCTTGGGAGGGTGGCTGTCATATCCTGGATCAGCATAGCAGTTGCTTTTCTATCACTGTTGCAGGTGCCAGAAGTGTGTGAGCAGTCCCTGGGGATGCAACTGGTGCGTCCAGCAGCACCTCTGCACCCACAAAGCAGCCTGTGAGGAAGGAACCATTATCTACAATGAAAGGGTGCGTCTCCTACTCAGTCCTTTGGTGGTGAAGCAGCCTCTTGTGAACATAGCTATGGGGAGTAATGTGGAGTGGTTTTGTCCTTGGGTTTTATTTTGTGTTATTTCTTTTCTCTTACCCAGCCATGTTGTTTTTCTTTAGGCTCAGATCCCAACTTCAAGTGTGTTCTCTTCTTCAGCAGCTCCTCTCACTAAGTCCTCTACCATAGCCCCAGTGGTGGCCATAAAACCCATTACTCCCCCGGTGCACACAGTACCAAGCACTGTGCCCCCCACAGAGCCCAATCACATCACGTTCTCTGCTGCCTCAGATTCAATGAATGAGCCTACAGAAACCATCAGCAACCCATACTCAACTCTCTCAACTGAAGCAGCATCTCTCCAGGCCATCACAGAACCCCCGCTGCCACCACCAGCAGACAAACCTGCTGTCACTCTGCCAGGCACAGCTTCTTCTGCTGCATCTATTCTCACCAGCCCAAGCAAAAACGTGGATCGTGCAGCCTTGCCAACCGTAGGGCCATCCGCTGCCCAGGAGTCATGGCACACCGAGCCACTTACCACTGTAGCAGCTACTCCTCTGTTCACATCTTCACCAGCAGTGACACCTTCCCCTCATGTCACCAGTTTCAGATGGCCTCTGAGTTCTTTTCCTACCACAGAAGCCCTGACATCTGCCATCCCATCTCCTGAAACCCCTAGCCAGATGCCAGAGGACCCTTCTGCCTCTAATGACTCTCCTGCCATGCTGGGAACTGAAATACCTGCGTCAGAGCTGCCACCATCAGCTCCCCAAGACTGGCTGCCAGGGGAAGACACAGAGCTCCAGGACACAGAGGATTGGATGGATTTACTGCAGGCCGAAAACGACACATCTCCCTTCTCTGCTTCTACTCTTTTATCGGGTGATGGTGATTCTTCAGAGAGGGATGTTCCTGACTTACCCAGGATCCTCCACCCTGATCTTGACTACCAGTATGATGCCCCTGGATTTTGGGAGGTAAGCTGCTGAACTTCAGAATCTGCAGTTTAAGGCTGTAGTGATTTGAAATTTTGATGTGGTTTGCTGATGTAATGTTTCAGCACGTAGGAGAAGTTGTGCTCTCTGAGAAAGTAGGTGACCACTGTGAAGTGTGGGGTGAGAAGCGGCAATCTGAAGTTTCCAGGTCTTGTAGAAATGCTGCTGCTCTGAAAGTGACAGCTGCTGTGATGTCCAGAGTATTCGCAGCTTTCTGCTGTTCAGCACTTCAGGCTTGTGCGTTGCTTTCTTGTAACTCCCACAGATGTTTCTTTGTCCAGATAGGGCTTTGCTTCTCTTTTTCGCCTATTGTTTCTCTGATCTCCTGTAGGAGAGGTGTGGAAATGTCTTTCTCTAAAGATGCTGTGTTTATTTTCAGAGTGAAGAGCTTAGCTGGGGCCCTGGTGCATGTCCCTGTGTGCAAGGAATCCAGGGATCTTCGCTGTTTCCAGTCAATGTGGCAAGGAAGATAACCCTGCTTGGAAAGAACTTCCACCTGTACCAGGTAGTTAGCTGCTATTTCGCATTAGCATTGAGAAACTGTATTAGTGCAGAGCTCTGTTTGAGCAACCAATCCACTGGACTGCTAAAAGTAATTCTGAGGAAGTTGTGGCTCTGCTGAGGTTTCTCCTGTGTTCTGGCAAAAACAGCTGGAGGAGTGACCGACTTCTGTGAATAAGCAATTATGTAGTTGGATTTCTTCCTGGGTAGGAGGGCATGCAGAAAAAGGAAGACCACAGGTGTGCGTCCCTGCTGGGGATCTGCAAGTATTTGCATTAAGTTGCACCTGTGCTGCAGCGCAGACTGCAGTTCTTGGAGGAACTTTCTGCTGAATCTCTGCTAGGTGTTTCTGTCTCCATAAACTAAACACAAATCATCTGTTCTCTTTTCTGGGCTGGTAATGCTGATGTGGCTATTCCTGTTGTACCTGAAGCTTCCATGGTGAGGAAAACCAGCCCTGGAAAGCTTCATTCCCAGGGTGTGTCTCTGATTAAAAAAAAAAAAAAAAAATGTTTGCTTCTTGAGATGGAGTACTGCTTTGGAAACCCTCTATAAACATCTGCTTCAGAACACGCAGCCCACAGACTAATTGTTAGTTTGTATGTTAAACTTGACTTCACCACTCAGAGGGACTGAGCTAGTTACAGATACATATCCTTCTTTTTTGACAAGGAGTGCATAAGCAATTCAAGGAAAGGGTTACAGGAGAGAGAAGAAAAATACACGTAGTATTTCCGAGATGCACTACTCTTATCTGTGTTCTCTACCTTTTGTTTCCAGGACCAGCAGTGGGACTATGAGTGTGTCCTGAATTTGGAAGGGAAGACGATGATGATGGAAGCTTATGTGGAAGGGGATGAAGCAAACCAGTCCCTCTGTTACATCACCTGCCAGCTGAACCAGGTGAGCGCTTGGGATGCATGATGGCATTTCACGGTCCGCACTGGTACTGATTTTATTCACCTTGTTTATCTAACTGGCTGGGAGATGAGGTTTCTGAGGAAAAAAAGCACGTTTTGCTAAAATATTTCTAGAGTGGTTAGCACTATAGAGATCTTGTCTGTGGCACTGCTTCCTGTTGGTACTGGTGTTTCAGGCTACAGAAGGATTGTGTGGTCTGAGCCACAAGATCTGTTGCTGCGTTTGACGTGGCACAGAATGGTGCCATGTCAGAATCACTGCTCATTGCGACTTGCTGCTTCTGCTGTAGCTTGAATTGCTGCTTTGCACGGTTTGCAGATTGTGACTTGTGTGGCAATGGTTCTTTTGTGTGGATTTTACATAGGGTGAGGTTTACAGGCGGAGGTGATGTTCTTAGTTTGCAACCTTGCATAGTCAAAAGAAAAGGAACAACATTAGCTTTTGTGCATACAAGCCCTGCAGACCAATTATAATCCTACGTCTCCAGCTCAGCTGAAATTGCAGATGTGCCAGCTTGAACAGTTTCCTGAGCAGGTGGCTTGTAATTAGAAATCAGACATTTAGGAATGCAGTTAGGAAGTTAGACAGGTATTGCCATGAGCACACACTTATTTGCAGTGTTCTTCCTGGTGAACCAATGTCTGTTGTTCTTTTTAGAGCTAAGTGGTGACTGAGTGAGCCAGTGAGGACAAGCCTGTGCTGCCATCACCTGAGCTAATGTTTGTTTAACTACATTCATAGGAAGCTCCATATAGGCTGTGCATGATGAATGTTAGGTTTTTTGTTTTTTTTTTTTCCAACTTATTCAGCTGGTACGTTTGTGACTCCATTAAGTCCTTTACCTTGATGGTTTCTGTCTTTGCAGTACAGCTACACAGCACCTCAGCTTGAATTCAATGCTGTGGTGTTCGTGCAGAGGCGACGGCACCTTCGAGTGGACAGTGCTGCAGATCTTCACGGTAGGAATGCAACACTTCTCAGAGACAGCAAATGGGATGGAAGGGAATCAAGAAATCCTCAGATTTATATATCTATATCTATATATCTATATTTGCATCGGTAGTAATCTTATCACAGGGCAACTGAAGAAAATATGCAGCCTCATTTCCATCAGTTTTCACAGAGCAGAGAGGTGGAGGAGGTTCTTTGTAACACACCAAATTGCTGGGTTGTTCTATGCCGTAGGGGCTGTTTTCACATGCTTCTGAATGTTTCTC
This sequence comes from Aquila spilogaster, assembly GCA_024606505.1. NCBI lineage: Eukaryota > Metazoa > Chordata > Aves > Accipitriformes > Accipitridae > Aquila > Aquila spilogaster. Next base: position 29,693 of record JANHGO010001372.1, read on the forward strand.
TTGCAGTGACTTTCTACAACTGCTCTGTGGGACACACTGACTGTAGCCGCTGCCAAACAGCTGACTCAAAGTACAACTGTGTGTGGTGTGGAGGTGACAAGCCCAGCTGTATCTTCAGGGGCTCCTGCAAGGAAGAGATAGAAGACCTGTGTCCAGCACCTCTCATTCACTCTGTGAGTAACCACCTACTCACTAGTATATGGCATTCTCCAGTTGAAACCAGAGGTCTGTGAACTCAAAGTGCAAACAGTGTAGTTCAGTAGTATGTTGGCGTGTTGAAGAGCACGTTAATCCTATTCTACTGTAATTCCTTGGTGATGTGAGGATGCTAGACATGTGCTGAGCTTTTGTTGTGCTGATGGTGAACACTGGGGAAAGATGCATTTGTATCTCATGTGAGCTGAAACTGATGTGCCAAAAGAAGCATAACCATTTAAAAGCTGGGAAAAGGTCTGCAGATTGTATCGTCCAACTGTTCCAAGCCAGACTCTGAAACAGATCGGCCCAACTGAGCCTGGGGTAAAGGGGGGCAAAACCTAATGGTAGTGGCACAGTGAGGATATGAGAGGTGTGACAGGTTACTGGGATTAATTATTTTTGTTTGTTTATTTTAAGTGTTTCTTGCTAACTGCCACATGACAAGTGTGTGTAGCCATGTGTCCCTTTTGCTTGTCAGCTTGTCCTCCCGCCAGTGGCACACAATGTACATGTGCTGCATCTTGTCTTAGTTCATCTTGGATGCTGCTCAGGGACCGAGCTTTGAAGTTTGTGCAGCATGTGATTCATTGTCGTACTGATGCTGAGGGGGTAATGGTGCTTGCTGCTTCAATACAAGTAACATGTACCAGCCTGTGCATTCCCATTCTTCAGCAGAGATGCCCTACAGAGTGGTCAGCATGTTGATAAGAAAGCCAAGCAGGGCAGTCCTTGCCTAAAGAAGTCCACAGTGGATTAATACCCTCTGGGGAATGCTGGCAATGGTGAGGTATAGGAAAGAAAGCTCTGACTGTGGTGGTCTTTATGATCTTTCTTCTGAGAATGCAACCTGGTTCCTAGTCCTGGTTACCAAAGTGAATCCGTAGCAGTGACTGGACCAGGCAGTTGGTACTGGGGCAGTTGTGAAGGGCCCTGTGCTGTAGATCAGGTGCCAGACTGAGGAGGTCTGAGATAATGTGACATTTACACATGCGCGGATGTCTTTGCAGGTGTACCCCCTGTCTGGACCAGTGGAAGGTGGCACTAGAATCACCATCACTGGCTCAAACCTCGGGCAGAAACATCAAGACATTGCAGAAACTGTCACTGTTGCAGGAATCCCCTGTGCCGTAGATGCTCAAGAGTATGAGATCTCTAGCAGGTAGAGTATCTGCGAACCTCCTCCCAGAGACAGGCACTGGCTTTTTCCTTGGCTGCTGACACCAGGCTGAGATTTCGTTGCCTTTCCTGTAGCAGGTATCGAGCCTTGCCCATTCCTTAGGGAGTGCCTCTGAGTACGATCACTTTCTGATCAGTTTCTCCCCAGGCAGTGACCTTGGAGTAATAAGTTTGTGTACAAGGCAATGACCAAACAGTGCCGTCATGTGCTGAACGCACTGCCGGTGTGGGGCCTGTGGGCCAGCTTGCTCAGGGACTCATGGGCTCAGAGCCATGCAGTTTCATGGGTGTGTTCCCAGTCACAGCTTTATTTCAATAAAGTAAAGGACATTGCTTTTGTAAGTGTCACTGCTGGGGAAATATCGTATTAGCACACGGCAAAGATGAGAATGCATGGTTGGAGGTACAGCACAGTTTGTTGCCTCTGCTTGAGTGAACATATTCTTAGACTGTTATTCTTCACTTGCTGGTTAGACCTCAACCTCCCAAAAACAAATGCAGTGAAAGGGTGCCCTTAGCTAGGGACTGACAGGGGAATCTTGCTGGGCACTGTGCCGCACTTCTGGTTAGCTGGGCCCAGCAGTTACACAGATCCTGTAAAAGTAGTGGCTAGGAGGAGGATGATAAGGGCAAAGAGATGTCCTGCCGCATCCAGCTAAGGTCAGTAATAAAGGGAACTGAGTAGCTGGTGTGTCTGGCCAGGGAAGGGCCATATAACAGGAAGATATAGTCAGGTTTGAGAGATGTGACTGAGGCAACTAGGAAGCAGGGAGAAGGAGAAAAGAATATTTTCAGGGCAGATAAGTGGGAGCCTTGGACAAGGGAGGGAGAGGAGCCAAGCACCCGGCAGGATTTGAGAAGAGCAGAGCAATTGTGAGTAACCTCTTATCAGAGCTATCACAAGCCCATTTTCCATCCCATGGTATCTATAGCACCTTTCCCCCTGGGAGCCAGGTAAGTTCCTGCTGGGAAGTGGCCTGCTATGTTGAGCAGTGTTGTCTTGTCTGTGCTCTTTGTTTGTCTGAATTCATCTGCTTTCTGTTTTCATCCTAGAATTAGAGCATAATCTTTCTGGGGTAGCACTGTCTTTGTTCTGTCTGTCAGCTGGCATCGCAGGGTGCTGGCTTGAGACTAACTCCCTGCACTGCCTAGATTCAAATTCCTGAGCCTTTTTGGTTGGGGCATATAGCTGTGTATATGGAACTCACTCCTGAGCAAGGCACTGACAGAATTAACGTGTAGGGAAGCTGGCAAAAGTCTGCTGCAGAGCTGAGGTTTTTCTGTTAGTAAATCAGTGCCCTAACATGGGTTTCCTTGCTACCCTATTTGAAGTACAACCTGATTTTTCACCTTTTCAGTGTCTCCTATACCAAATTACAATGGGGAAAGGGATGGGGAAGAAAGAGAGGTGTGTATCGAGGGAGCTGGCTGGTCCTGGAGGCTGCTGGCTGAAGAGCAGTGCCAACTGGACCTCTTGTCTTGACTTTAGCACTGTGGCTGATGCAGCACAAATGTGTGGATTGACCACTGCTAGCTTGAAGCCACTCCAGACCTAACTGTTTGGATCAGCTCTGAACTGTAGCGGAGTTCTTGGCCTCTTCATGCAGCTGCTGCAGTGGGCTTCATCCTATCTGTCCCACTGTCAGAGCGGACCCATTTGAACGGCTGTCTGCTTCTTTCTGCTGCACCTAAACCAGCTTGTAAAGGAGTTTTTCCGTGGTCAGTTGTATGTTCTGAGCACACGATAAGGCTGTAAGAGAAGGGAGCTGAGATCGCTAGGTGGTTTCAGAACATGGCACAATGGGTACAGCTCATCTTCTTTTCCATGACACTGTTCTCGGATTGTCCTGCAGCATTGTGTGCGTCACCGGTGGGAGCTGGACAGAGAGAACTGGGCACATTGTGGTGGAAGTGCCTGGAGGAGGACGTGGAGTCTCTGAGCATATGTTCACCTATCAGGTAATACAGCTGTCACTTATTTAATGCCTCTCTCTGTTCTTCCAGTACTTCTGCTGTACGGGAACATAAGATAGAACATAGAACACTGTCAGAAACCTGATGCTGGTGCTTTTTCTGATTTATTATCTGGTGTTTGTGTTGTGAGGTTGTTTTTTGTTTGTTGTTCTCCTGCTCTTATGATTATAAGAGCAGCTGTGATGGGCTGTACCGAGGTATCCTTCTGATTTGGAGACTTTTGTTGAAATCCTTATTAGGACTCTGACTTTGTTTTTCTTAATTTGAACATTGCTGCTTGAACACAGTTTTTACTTCTGACGCTCAGCAGCTGGTGGCAAAGTCCGGAATTACTGTGCATTGTATGGGGAGGTTTCCTATTATTTTCAAACACCTTTCTGATAAGTTGTTGATATCTCGAACCCAGCGACTATGAAATATTTAAGTAAGATAGAATATTCACTTTTCAACCTTGCTGTACAACTTACAATTAATTGTATGTGACTAGTTGCATGTCTGCATTTCCCTTGGGAAGAGGGAAGAGATGCCTGGAAAGTCTTGGGCTATTACATTTTTGGCCATATAGAAATGTTTTGCGTATTGGATTACGCTTATTGTTGCTCTTTGGTTCCATGATGACCATTTTTAGGCAAGGTAATCGGAGCTGCATACTGTATTGAAGATGTGAGTGCAACAGCACTTTGTACTGTGTCATAAAGATTTCTTGATAGCATTCAATCACTTTCCCAGGAATTCATAATGCTTGGTATGTTTTTACTGAGATCTGTGCTTGCAGGCAATAGAGTTGTTATAGGCACTCCTGAATGGGCATTAGCTATTTCAAAGCTCGCACTTGGGCTGCTTTAGTGTTGTAGTCTCCCAGCTCCTTCTCACTTCACGTATCTTGCTTTTCATTTATCAGTACTGAATTACTTGTCCTACTTTGTTGCCAGGTCCTCCTGAATTTTTGTGCACCACTTCAGTGGGACTGAATTTTTGTAGCTGTGAATAACTTCATCAAATTTCCTTTCTCCTTTCCAGGTGACCTAACAACATGTCTAACTGCACAGGTCTTAACACAAATTCTTAGGGCTCCCTGCTGGTAATCTCCTCATCTGCTAGGCAAACAGATAATTTATTTGCTACCTTGTATTTCCTAACTTGAGTTCTTAATGCAGTTACTGATCTGAACAATCCCTTTGAACTGTTGATCCTAGGGTTTGTGTGTGAGGCTTATGGCTTTGCTATTTGCAGCATCCATCTGCCTTTTGCATTTTGTGGAAAGACAAGTCCCTAGCTCACGTCTTGCTGGTGTGGTTGGTCCCCTCCTTCTGCTGCTACCACTGTGCAGTAGGGAGCTGCTGGAACCTAGCTGAGGACTGCTGTGATTAGGAATCTATAGCTTGTATTTTCAGAGCGCTGGAGATCCCTGCTGCTTTCTTTCCTTGCCTTTCTTTGCAAGGTCCTTGTCACTCAAACACTCAAAATTCTTTTTGTTGTTTTTTTTTTTTCCTTTTTCCTTCCAGAACCCAGAGCTGAAATCCATCGTTCCAACTCAGGGCCCCAAAGCAGGAGGAACCTGCCTTACCCTGCTGGGCTCAAAGCTGCTAACTGGACATCCTAATGAGATCAG
>JANHGO010001373.1:0-34652 GCA_024606505.1 Aquila spilogaster
AAAAATAAAAATAAAAATAAAAATAAAAATAAAAATAAAAATAAAAATAAAAATAAAAATAAAAATAAAAATAAAGATTTATTAGGTTTGGACACAACAGACAGTAGTAGATTACCAGTGGTCTATGCAAGTTTCCAATAAGTATCACCAGGGAAAAAAAAATGCACTCTTAGACAGGGGACAGAAAAAATCTTACAACTGTCTACTACTGCATGACCATATTAAGCACTGATATTTCTGCTCCAACATAACACTCTTAGAGTGCTAGTTTATTTTGGAAAATATTAATGTCGTTGTGTTTTGTTTGTTTGTTTTTAGAGTTTTACTATTAGAAAATATCAGTACTGCATCTTAGCCATATATGCATGAGATATTTCTCATTCTATCCAAAAACGCTGCACGGTGATATTGAAACTGTTCTAGAAACTGTGTTCCATATAAAGTTTTCATATTTCAACTACAATGCAAGAGTCAGAGTTTGCTGGAGTCAATGGAATGGGTTTATTGGCTGTACTGGCTTTTATTTAGATCACAGCATGAATAGAAACTTAAGATTTAGTCATGAATGTATTTTATATACCTAGTTTTTGTGAAAGCATTTCAACTGATGCCAATGGCTTTCATATTCTTCTGCACATTAAGCATGTGTTTATATACTGTACTGAATTAAGGCTTTCATATCTGTTCCTCAGACAAAACTTTTGCCTTTTAGCCAAATCTCAGCTCAGGTATACTTATGGATTCTGACATATTCAAATAGCCAGAATTTTAAAATGGAACTTCTGAGTAATTATGGTTCTGAGGCATTTTGGAAACTATGGAATGTAAAGTAAAAAGTTTCGTCTCATTGAGTAAAGGTGAAAGTCACACCATTATCAACAGTGACAGTGCTGATGTGGAAAAAAAAATAAGTATTACAACAGGTTATTACATTATTAATAGACACATTCTATTCTCAGGTTTGTGGTTTGATGCAGTCTGGGCAAAATGTCAAACTGTATCAATATTAACAGCTTCTGACAAGCTCAAGGAAAAAAAGAAACTGCATGAACAACCTACTCTGTAAATAAAGGGATATTGTATCCTTTTAAAGCCAGACAGAATTTAATTAAGGAAATTAACACAGATTTTTTAGACATAGCAATTTTCTGAACCTCATTCTTCATCGTCTTGAAAAAGTTATACTCCTTTGTAACGAGAAACAGTGAGTGCCTACTCACTGATCTAAAGTTAGTGATATTATCTACATAAAAATGGAGAGGAATGATGAATCAACATAACTTCGATCATGAATTTTCCTTTCTCTATTTATTCATTATTTAATCAAATGGCATAAGCATTATGGTTGAGAAACCTGAGAAAAACAGAAAAGCAATATTGGAATCTTAGAAATACTAATATTAAGTATTCAGATGGTTTATCATCAAAAATTTTAAACTGGGTTTCATGAAGAAATATGCATTTATGTAGTCTAAGCCATTCAATTTGTTAGAACATGTTTCTTTCTCAGTTACTGCCTTTTGCCCTGTTCCTTGTGTAATAGCTCCTGGACAAGAAATACCATTAGTATCTCATATCAGCTAGTAAGCTTTTGGTACTTAATAGGGAAGAAATATTGAACATAAGGTTGGACAGTGGATCCTATCCTATCCTATCCTATCCTATCCTATCCTATCCTATCCTATCCTATCCTATCCTATCCTATCCTATCCTATCCTATCCCATCCTATCCTATCATAGAATGGCCTGGGTTGAAAAGGACCTCAAAGATCATCTAATTTCAAGCCCCCTGCACCAACCTTCACAACTTTATTGCTATGCAGGCTTCTCTAACTATATCATAAGGTCTGAATTGACTGCAAGGGGAGCTGAAACATCTTGGTCATATATGGAGATATCTGTGATAGACACCACACATCTAAATCTGGAACCAAATTCCACCGCAAATGATTCCACATATAGTTTATAGTTTTGTCTCTGTACAATGAACAAAGTTATTATTTTATAGGTAGTGTTTCCAGGTAGTAGTCTAATTCATACAGATATGGAAATAACCTCATATTGAGATCATCTCATCACTCTTTGTACTGGGAATCTGATGCTATTCTCTACTTCTAATTAATCTTATTCCATCAGCTGTTTTCAACAGCTGGAAAGTGTTTTTGTTCTGAGGTCTGAAGCAGTAATACTTCAGTAATCTGCCAATATTAGATCTTTGCAGCTGGTAGCCAGTGAGGACATGTATCACCTACACTTCAGCTTTTCATTAAAAGCCGTGCAACCTTTACAAGGGAGTATCTCCCTTTCTCCTTAAGAGTGCTAAGTAGGAAGACCGTGTTCGGCACTTTAAAGACTAATTCACACTACAAAACAGAAAAGGAGCATTACTGGACCAGTGAATAACTTTTATTCCTTCTAAGTTCATCTGTAACTAATTTCAGTTTCTACAGATATCTTCTCATTACAGTCCAATATAAACATTTAGGAACAATAGGAACTTTGGATATGCAATGGCATTTCTGTATAAATACACTAGTTGAGGCTGATTTTTTCAACACTGAATGCTTTGTTTGATAATATCTTAAAAATGTTATTGATCCTGAAGCTTTAATGTAGAACATTTGTTAACTTTATGCTCTTCCATTCGCTCTGCTGTTTACAGAAATCTAACCGTTATGGAAATTCCTTATTATGGCAAGTTTATCACAGCTATTTACTTGTAGTCTGATGCATCAAGAGTGTGAGCAAGTCCTGCAGAATATACTAACCATCTTTCATTTGCTTTGATTATTAACTGCCATTATCACATTGCTGGATCTGATCATAAACATGCAGCTGTTCTTTGAACTTTTGTATGCTTTGTACCACCATATTTACAACAGCTGTAAAATGCTGTGAATCAGCTGAGGCTTGGGCCAGCAAGCTCTAAAGAAGTAGACCCGAACATAATTTGTCATTAATTCTTTTCTTTACTTCGTGATTGCACTGGTATCTTATAAATTATATTTCTTTAGTACAAAAATTGTAAATCATTATTAGGACTTATGAAAATGTAAGCTTTAACATCTACATTTATTTGGGCTAAATTCTGAAAGAAGAACCTTAACATTTCTTTCCAAAGTTTTGCTGAATTTGTATTCTCAAACATCTGTTCCAACTGTGGGCAATCAGAAACACTGCCATGACTACTGACCTTTTAACAAGACATGAGGAAGGAATATCATTTGTTCTTGTCTTGTTAATCTATGGTCTTAATTTTATTTACGATGATTTAAAAAGTTCACTGATATATCTTCCTCTGATCCTCCCCTATGCATAACTAAGACAGAAGATGTAGAGCGAAGCATTTTCTTAACCTGATTGCCAGTTAACATCTCATCTTAATACTATTCTTGAGTCAATGTATGACATAGATTGCAATAAAATAACACCGTTTGGAACCTTAGTTCTCTAGTTACATCTTTGAACATCTTTAATCCTATCTGATCTCAAATTCTGCAACTGAACTGATAGTTGAAAAAATTCAACCAGGCCAGCAGCAGTGCTGGTGGCATCATTTTTTTTATTATGTGTTTATTTAAATAACATTTGTTTCTACACTTTTCTTTGACTTGCATTTGCAAGAAAAAGAAGCATGAGATTTATTTCCTACAATGTGTAGTTGACTTGTTTGATCTCTTAGACGAAGCACTAAGTGGGGATATGACATGGCGAGACTAAGTCTCCACTCTGACTTGGGGATATGACATGGCGAGACTAAGTCTCCACTCTGACTTGTCAAGTCTCACATTAGTGCTTACACCTTATCCTCTGTTCTACTTCCTGTGTATAATTCATTTCATGAAAGAAATATAGTGACACATTTTTTTTATACTGTTAAACAGAATTCCTATTATAACTTTGGAATACATAAATGTATTTAAAGAAGCACCACTCTCAAATTCTGTAAAGCTATTATCAATACAAAATATTTCTGAGAATACTTTGCCTTAAAAATTATATTTCAATGCATATCTTTTTTTTTCTAACTAGTTCAGCATTTTTCTCCAATGCTGACTTTGATAACTTGCTTACAAATCTTTCCTTCTCTTTCATAAATTGCCATAGATAAATTAAAATAATCACAGATTCTTTCTTTTTACTGTGCTGTGAACAACCAAAATTCACATGAAAGTGGGAAATATTTACTCATGCAAATTAATGAGACTACATCTCAAGAAATGTAGAATAATTGTGAATTCCAATGATCATTTTAAAGCTATGTCCGCCTGTTTAGAATATTTTATAGTTTTTGTTCTAAAGCAAGATTCTCATATCCATGAAAGAAAAACAGCTTGTTAGGCATTAAGAGGTTAGCAGTCTGCTGCGAAACAAAAACAAGATGTCACTGTCTTCAATAATGATCTTAAAGATCACGGCATATTCTAAAAGTGCTTTGCCAAATAAAAGGATGGTTTTCTAAATCATGGCAGCTACCAACAGAACAGTTCAATATATAAGAAATCCACTGGAACATAAGCTTTCATTTATGCAAAATAAACTAGTATAAATGGAAGAGTGGGCTGTCTAATTTTACAATTTTTTTTCCAAGTGATTTATTTGCTATAAATGTAACTACTGACAAGCTGTGATAAAAGGTACCCTTGAGAAAATTAGTAGGTATGGATTAGTAGGTATGGTCTTAATGATACACGTCTTTCATCTTTCTTCATATACACTTTTTTTTCTTGTAGTGTTGAATTCTGTTTCTTGTACGTTGTACACCAAAATTAATGCTGTCAATAAATATTTGCTCCAGTGTCAACATTTTCTTGGGCCTGGTTCACTCCAGTTCTCTGACTAATTGGGGTGGAGGGACCCACACCCTGGGAGAGGGGGAAAGGGGAGAAAGGGAAAAGGTAGAGAGATGAGCCTAAAAATAAAACAGTAGCAGCAAGCTAAGGGAGAAAACTAATTTACTAAATATGATTGCAGAATGCGAGATAACACAGTATAATACAATATAATTGGAATTGAAGCTAATAAATCAAATAAAAAGAGTCTCTCTCTGTGTCCAAAACCGAAGGCCTTACTCTAATGCTGAAGGTGAGATGGCTAGGGAGCATGCACTGCCGAGACAGGCAGTAAAAGAAGGAGCAGTCTCATGACTCGTGAGCAGTTTTACCTTTCCCTCTAAATAGAAAATGGAAATGGAACAGTGAAAGTATTCTGGGATTTGTAGTTCTTCTCTTCTGAAAACCAGACACCTGAAAATATCACAATCCATGGAACTGGAGCATTAAATCTTTAACTTCCAATGTGCTACATGATGTTATGATGTGGGATACTGATAATAAGAATCATAAAACCACGACAATTCAGCAGTTTTTTTCAAAAATCAGTAGAAGAGCTTAGCAACGCACTTACCATCAGTTTATGTGTAAGTTTCTTTACAGATCATATGAGCTCGTTAGACATTGTATACTGCACGCACTTATATATATAAGATACTTGTAAGGATCGTCATGCATTCAGGTTAATAGAGAGTCAATATGATAAAATGAGAAGACATTTCACCATTCCTAGTTGTTAAGAAGCCTCCTAGAATTTTAACTTTTCAGAGATACCCTAAAAGAAGTGTATGACCCAAATTTGTTTTCTGGGTCACGTACCTCAAGCATCTGAGATTCAGATGAAGAATCTTCATAATATCAGATGATATGAGAACCATAGAGACAAGTTCACTTTTACATCCCAGATCACGCTGGCAGAACTAATAATTTCAAATAAAACCACACAATCCATCCTTTAATTTTTATTCCAAGCAAGCTTTACCAGGAGCCATCAAGAAAAAAAATGAAGATGGGGCCCCATTTCATGGACTGAGAAAGTCATTTTCTGGTTTTGTGCATTCCTTTTTCACTTCCTGAATTGTGTCAAGGCAGCAGATATTAGATACAAATCTTGCTAGATTTCTACAAGTTTTGATTCTCCAGCAGGCACAGACTTAACTAGTCTCTAAACAGGTTTTATTTCTTAGAGGCTCTAGCCCTAGTACAGGCAGACAGAGCTCTGCTGGCAACCTGTGCAACAATGTTTCTTGCCAAACAACACAAATTAGAAGAATCCCAGGTAACTTTACTGCTTCCTGATGTCTGTTCTGATGCAAAGAGAACTCTGAACCTGACAGCTCCACTGAGCACGGGAGAAAAGACAAGCTGGAATACCTTTAATAAAGTTGAACAATAAAGTAGATAAATCCTGGATATGTAAATCTAAATGGACTTTTCAGCAACCATTCAGGTGTCTGAATGGTGATTTATAGATAGTAGGTAGAAGTTCTGCTTTATCCCTGCTTAGAAACAGAGGCTGCAATTTGCCAACACAAGAAAGTCTCTAAAAATGTGCTGTTGGTGGAACTCAGTTAATTTCAAAATGTAAGCTCAAAGGATTTATAACTAACCACTCCAAGCTCACCAGTCCAGATGTTTATTACCATTAATTCAAATTCTTTCCAATGGATATTACCTTCATTGGAAATTAAAGTCTGTATTACTGAAGAAAGAGTACAATGATGGAAAATTAAACTAATGCTCCCATTGGGGCAGTATCTGTTGACTACTAATAGAGACTCATTTTGGCTCCAGGCATCAGTGTTTGGACAACACCATCTGTGAAGTGTCAAGCACACATTCAGAATAGTAAAGGAAGAAGAAAATTGGTTAAGATAATTGGCATATTTAGGCCAGAGCCTTGGGAACATTTGATTTTGGGTTGAAGCAACACCAAGACGACTATTTTCTAAGCACAATGCACACCTAAACAACAGACAGCTGTTAATGATTTTCTCTATTCTTAACCATAAAATTCAACATGGTGTGCCAAGAATCTGAATTATGAAGCAAAGAGAAAAAAGGGAATAAGCTTCCCATAATGAAGTGACACCCACAGAAGAGGGGGGAAAATAATGAAAAAGTTATGGTTATCTCCAGTCATGGATAATTTTCAGTAACACAGGATGATGATTATTAGTGCATGAATTCAATCAAAAACCATGTGTTTGGTCTTCTTTACTTTGCAAACTGTAACCTATTTAAAAGTGGAAGGGATCCTGCTGAAGCAGAAAGTCACTTCATTTCTGAAATTCCTTTATTTGTATTTCCCATAAATCATCTTTGATAACTGATGTAATAATACATGTCAATTGCTTACATCATTAGTCCAGATATACAGGTTCTATTTGCTTTTGCAGAATTTTCTGAAACTGTCATGAATGAAATAGGTTGTAATGTTCCAGGTGAAGAGGAATGAGGAGGTGGTGGAAGGCAAAATGATAAAATTTGAGGCTGTAAGTTTAGAACTGCAAAACATATTTCCCTGTTGTGCACTCTCTCAGACTTCTAATTTGGCAGTTTGACAATCCAGTAATTACACTTCCTGGTCTTACCTGCAGCACGAAGCAAACTAAGAGTCATTTTCAGACCAATTGACTTTATTTTCTCTAAGCAGATTTCAAAGTATTGCTTGGGTAACAAAGCAGAAAAGAAATGTTAGGAAAGAACAGCAGGAATCTAGCTGGAAAGAAATAAAAGTGAACTGAATTATGTTCATGTCTGGTATGGGAACTCAGTAGATACTGCTGTACAGAACTGTACAAATGGTTGCTGGCCAGGAAAGCCTGAATAACGCAACTGGGTAGCAGCTAAATTTAAAACTGTGTTGTTTATTCTGGTGTAAAATGTTGAGATTTGTATACTCGTATGCTTAGCTCATATACTAATAAGATTTTAGGCTATTTAGATTAATGACTGCCTGCAGTGGTTTGGAAAGAATTCTTACATAGTGACAAACTGTTTTTTTTTAATTAAAAAAAAAAAAAATTTTTTTCTATTTTTTCAATGAAAATCTGGGGAGAAAAAAAAAAACAACAAACAAAAACTAACAACAAAACAGGTAGAACATAGAATAATGCTATTTCCATTCCTAGAAGGAAAAGAAAGGTCACTCTGTGACTTCTCCAGGGGTACCATATCCAATGCACAGATCGTGAGCTCCTATGAACTTCAAAGAAATGACATTAGGTCAAGGAGGACATTTCTAGAAGTAGCATGCCCTGAAGTCTCTTCTTTCCCTTTATTCTAGTTCTTCAGCTACATACTGTCCTCAGACATTACAACAAACTTGTTTTTACTGTACTTCTAAAAGGCGCTTACTTTAGTTATTCATATTACTCTTTGTCCTAATGGGACATATCTCTGTGGATTATACCTTTGCATCAGCTTCAGATAACACCTTCAGTTTAATTACATATACTCAACTATTTTCAAGACCTTACCTGCCTCATTGGTTGAGAAATTAAAACTGAATATCTTACTTACAGAATCACCAAGTGTAGTATTTCAGAATCAATATTTTTGTCTTTTTCATTTTTAAATAAAATTTAATCAAAATTGAAGTTACTGAAAAGTTTTCTCCCACTCAGATAGACAATTTTCAATCAGCTCTGTCAAACAAAAACAAGCAGATTAATTGAAAATATGTATACATTTAGTATAAAAGCTGTAAATAAGAAGAGAAACTAACCTCTAGAGATGAAAGATTTATGCCAGTGTAACTTTGTGAAATTGCATTTCAGGTCTGGAATTAGAAGGGAACTTCTGAGCAGTGAGACAGGACAATGTAATTTTTTAATTATTTTTTTACATGAAAACTTTAACAGAGCATGTATTCAATATCAAAAGGATTCATCTTTTTCCTTTCCTGACATACATAGGAATATAGGGTAATAAATTAATCCAACATAATTATTTTCCATAAAGATTCTTCTAAGACTACATCCACTCTCTCATCACAGTTAAATTTTCAAAATAATAATAGCCTTAACATGATCTTACTAGCCTAGTCCACAAATATTCTAGTTCTTTCAGTTTTTCCATAACTCCAGTGTAGTGTCATTGTAACTGAAAAACACTAATAACTAACTTCCACATAACATCTTTCATCTGGAGTGATACCCAAGGGCTTTGCTTTGATTACATCAGTGCAAAGGTCATTAATTTCCAAACGATAGTTTCTTTATATTATCCTTCCCATTATGCAAAGACATAGAAATGAAATTCAGTGAGCTAACAGGATGAGCTATATTACTTTACATGTTCCTTTTGTGATTTCAGGTGACTTCCCACCCCCGTGTTCCTGCCCCTGAACAACAATGAAGGGATGTAAAATCAGAATGGTAATGCTTAGCCTCTAGAGCCACATTTGATTAAAAGTGCAGAGACTAATGTGCTGTTGGCTTGCTATGGTCATAGCATATAGTTTATTATCCAGTTTAAAAGAAACATGTTATTCATATAAATGGCATTATTAGAAACATAAATTATCGTATAGATATAGATCTCTGTTTTCAACTGCTGTGGCTTTCATTAGGACTGGTTAAAAAATACTCCGATCAGCTGTCTTAGGAATGATCTATATTAATATGCTTGTCTTCTGTCTCTCCTCTGGAATCTTTTGTCCTTCTGGGGAAAAAATATACTGCATGAAAAGACAAGTGGAAATAAAGTCTATGAAGGAAGCTGTTCAGTTCATGTTTGGCATTATAGCACAGCTTTGAAAACTGAGAGGTTATAAGAACTTAAAATGAAAAACACCCAAAGTCTCTCAGCACATTCTACTGTCTTCCTTTAAACTTACAGGTTTATTAATTTTAGCAAATGCTTAAAAGCATTTTACATTTTGTTAAAGATGTCTAACAAAAACGAAAGCAATAGGGAAAACTATCACTATTCCAATATTTTGTGTATAGATTTTTGGTTAATTGGTTGGGGTTTGAGGTTTGTATTTTTTCTTTGTTTTTTTTGTTTGTTTGTTTATTGCCTCCTTGTCTTTTAAAGTAACATCAAAAGCAAGACAATATGAATGTGTTTAAGATTAAGTTCCCAATAAAGTGGATTAGAATGGCATAGACAGAATTTTTGATCTTTTAAAATCAATCCCAAATATTTGTTATTCAAATATTTGCCTTTTGTCCTTGACTTGGATACCAAAAGAAAGAACAAAAGGATATTTCAAACACCCTGGTGTTGTATATCAAAAAGACACTATTATCTTACTACTGCACCAACTTTAAAAGTTATCTGTAGTGACATCAAGATTGAAAATGGTCTTACAGAAAAACCTTTCCTTCTCTATAAATGGCATGTGTAACTTCAATCATTCTGAGTTCAAGTAAGCCAGCAGCTACTGCATTATGCATTACTTTATTGTAGGTCAGAAAGACTCATAAAGCAATTCAAAGAGAGTGTATATAAAGTTTAGAATGCAATCTTCTTTCTTGTTAGAAAAATTGGTTTAACCTCTTCTCAACAATTTTCCTCCTTCTCCACATGTACCAGCGATGGACAAATGAGAGTTTACAGGAATATGACCGTAGCAGTAAAAGAGCAAGAAATCACTGATCTGATTTTATTTCAGTTACTTTCTTACATAGATTTCATAAAAACCGTTTTTTAATCAATATTTTCTTTCATTTGGAGATGTCAAGGGAATTTCTAAATACAAGTTTACTTACAGTAGTCCGTTTCAATGTTGTAGGTTAAATTTTCAAAGTATTTTAAGCACATCTCTGCTATATCTTCTGATGTGAACAGACTGGCTTAATGCAGTGATCATGCAAGAGTCTAGTGCACAGAAAACAGGGCTCTGTTTCCCTTGTTCAAGTAAGAATCTTTCTACAAGAAAGCAAGAAGACTTTAAACAGGATTATTTTCTGAAGGGTAAGAAAATGGAGCGTAGAAAATACAAAATGACCTTTTGACATAGCTGCAGAATCTGTGTGGGAACACATAACCAGACAGGTGCTGAAGCCTGCTGACATCCCAGATTGGCATGGACATCCACTGCCTCAACAGAAAGAGACCCAGACCTTCAAGGGATCATGAGTTCTCTTTCCGTCATATCCATGTAAGTTAGATGCTTAATTTCCATACAGATATTTTGTATTCATATAGTAGGTTTAAAAAGAAACCAACAATTTTACTTGTACAAACATATCAACTTCCTCTTATGATTGACATAGACAAAGCAAAAGGGAAGAGTTGAACTGATAAAAGAATAATGAACTGTCCGTGTGTTTTTGTAGAACTGAAGAATACTTCTCGGACAAAGAGGCTGAATGACAAGGAGCAGCCTGCATCTGTGTTCATACACCTATTTGAATCTAATAATGTTGGCTGTATTTAAACTTTCAGACTAGTCTTTAAAAAGTTCCAGATCTTGAACATCACTGAAGATTCTCTGAGCTGGCAATTGCCACCTTCCAGAATCATCTCAGGGAATAGTCTAACTGCTTGCTAATAGAGACAGTCACATTCAACTGCCAGAGAATGTTTCTGCACATTATTTTAATTACAAATATTACAGTAAAAAATATATATCTTTTAGAAGAATCAACAGCAGGGGATAAGTTTACTAGAATATTTTTCTTTGTTAAGCAACACGCATTTCCAGACAAAGGCCTCATTTTTCAGTCACTTACAGAAATTTATAGGCATAGTTTTGTGAGTGAAACTGCAGCAAACTTGTTCCAAATCTACACCAATATAGGTTACAGCAAGACTGGATCCCAACATTTTTAAACATTTGACACAGCACTTACTTTTATGGAGACCTATAAAAAAGGAGATAAAGTAAACCGTATCATCTCCTTCATCTCCACGGACAGATAAGATTAAATCCATATGGATCTCTACAGTGAGAATGTGGAGGAACACAGTATTAACTTTCAGGGTTTTGTCTCTAATCTTGACAAAAAATCATTTTATGTTTGTTCCAAAAGTTTCACAGGATTCATGAGCAAGAATGGAGCTTGTGCGCTGGCTGTTCTCCATGACACTGCTGTACAATATCGTGACCATATGAGGTAAAAGAAGGAGGGTGTATCTTCAGTTGAGTTATGGGATCTACACTGGATGCAAAAACTCAGATTCCACTTGTTCTACTGGCATGGATCACAGAGTGGAAACTTGATCTCCTAAGTTTCAGATGAACACCAAAATCAGCAGGTTGTTATGCATAGTCTGGATATATTTTAACATGAGAAATTGGTTTGAAAGTGCTGCAATAGGTTGCAAAAACACCCAATTCAAAACTAATTACTTATGTAAGAGCAGTCAGTTGAAGTCTTGCCTCTTAAAGCACATGTAAAATGTTTTTCTCAGTTTGATCATTTGGGAGTTTTTCCACTCTGTACAAAATATTCTGATATTCACTAAAGCGAAGAACAGAACTGTGAGATAACTCATCTGCTGCACAGTTTTTAAAGTACTTATCCTACAGATGTGATATGAATCTCTGATTTAGAGAAATCCAACTAGTTTCTATAAAATTAAATAATTTCAGCAGAAAAGACCTAATCTATCTATCATGGATATAAAACGCAATGAATGAGAATATTCTCAGATCATGAACCTATGTTCATCCTTATTCATAGAGGAATGTTATGTATCTATGTTCTTTTGTAACATGGGAGCCATTGTTATTTTGTGAGAGCTATGTAAATCCACTAATTCTCTGTTATTAAATATACTTAAATGTTTTTTCTTTGTCTTTCAAAATGGAAAAAAATAATAGTTCATTTGGCCATGTACAGAATCTGAGGGAGAAGTAGTTTGTTTTATTGATCATAATGAAAAATTCACACACAAAAAAATTCATTTTCAAGTTTTATGGATGTCCTGGAAAATAATTAATCACACGGTTCTTTTGTGAACAAATATTTGACAATGGCATGGGAGTAGCCCATGTGGAGCCTGTTAGGATGCAAAATGTTAACAGCAGAAGCATGCCAATTTTGTAGCAGTTGACTTTTTATGTGAGAGTGATTACAGCTGGAAGCACACTAAAAATTAACAATACATAACTACAAAACATTAACAGAAATTGCAAAATTGAACTCAGCCACAATAAAAGTACAGAAGTTGATACTGTATTATTACTTTAAGTCAATAGAAAAAATGTATATTTTGTGTTGAAATATGGTTTGGGTACATTTTAATGTTTTTATCACTGTGAAAAAGCTCTTTTAAAAATATTACTGTTGTTGTATATGTGCTGTGTAAAGATTTTATTTACCTCCAGAAGTGAATTACATTTACTGATTTGCAGTGACCAATGCATTCACGTTCCTAACGCCCAATGCTAATGCATACTTCCTGATTAGTAAAGCCACATCAGAGATAAAGATAAAAAAATAAAAGGAAAATGAGAGATGAAATAAAGAGAGATGAGAATGTGGCGCAACAAAATGACTTTTTACTTTAATGCTTTAAAGAAGAGGGCTGAAACTCCTGCATAGCTCCCTGGAGTCTGAGTCATCCAGTGTCCGTCAGCATTTGAACTAGTGAGCTTTTGTACTAGTGAGCAGAAGAGAAGAAGAATATGAATGTTACCGCTTCATTAGATTGTTCTTGGTAGATTTAAGATTTTTTTAAATTACTATTATTATTATTTTGTTGTTTTTGTTGACGTGCCACTCTGAGGTATAGGAAATGTGGCAGTCTTGTCAATGGAGGCCAAATGGAGACCAGGGTGTACCAAGCTCCTTGGCAGAAAACAGAGGACAGCAGCTTCCACACAGCCTCCAGGAAAGGGAGAGAGATGATAACAAAGCCAGCTGAGGGGTCTTATGGAAATGACTTTTTCTGACAAGGAGCAGAACTGTATATAGGACACTGCTATAACACTGTTCTCTTTTTTTCAATCAGTATTTAAGGAGTACTTGTTTTTTAGCAAACAGTGTTACCTATAGCAATGCAAAATCATTAGTTGCTGATTACATTACTATTGTGTTTGCAGAGCAGTTTGACAAGTGCTGTATACACAGTGCTGTTGGAATAGATAGGGAGTATGTAGGAGGCAATATTTGCAGAAAACCTGTTCAGAGGTGATTATGGGATTAGGGTAAAGAATATACTTGTGAGTATATCATAAGCAGTGCAAAAGATCCCCAGCTTGATGAGGTCATAAAATACATACAGTATCCCTCAGTGTAGTGTTTGCAGGGACAAAGATACTGAGATGAAAACCCAAAGCCAGGCACATTCTAATTATTTTCATTCTGGTGTCAGTAAGGTTCTTTCTATAGATAATAGTACAGTGGGAGTTCAGTCCTCAGAGAACTTAATGTTAAGAAAAATACAAGTTTCCTTGTGTGTTCAATACTGATACCTTAAAGAATGAATGTTCTCAGGAAATATTCTGATGATAACTTCTCATATATCACTGGAATCAAAACTAGTGTAATTCTGTTCAGATCAAATGTCTTTTTTTCTTGCATAATAGAGCCATCTCTATCTGAACTTAGTCCTACAGACTATCTTCCACCTCCAGTTTCCATGTAAAATTTCAATGCAGCATCCACCCACATTTTCTGACCCATTTGTCATCAAACTTACTTTACTTTTGAGCAGTTTCAACCAACTCTTTCAAGGATAGAAGACACAAGCCTTTTTTACTTGGTTTTGCATTCCCTTCTGTGCACTTTGCCATTCCTTAGTAACAGTTTAATTTACTGACAAGAGTAATTTATCTTCAAGACCATCTCAGATGAGCTATTTTACTGAACATTAGTACAGGAGATGACACTAGAGACACACAGAATTTTCTCTTAGAGACATGGTTTTTTGAAAAAAAACACATAAACCTACCTTTCATGTTAAAGTTCCTTCTGTTCACATCACTGAAATTAACTCCGAGACAGTAACACTCCACAGACAAAAGCATCACTGTCTAGAATGATATCAAAACACACATTTTTTCAATTTAGATGGCAGACATGCTACTGGAGTTTTAGGAAAAGCCGCACTGTCTAATATTAGTACTTGCTTTCTATGCAAGACAGCATGACAGATCTGGCACATGTTTTGTGCTTCTGACTTGAGGCAGATTATTTTTTTATATATATTTTCTTGAATTTCCAGACTGAAAATAGCAGTAAGTTCAAGTGTTTTTCATCATGATCGTAAATCAGTCGCATGTGTGACTAAATCTAGGTGCCACAAAGCTGCACTTAGTTTAGCTATTGTCCTTTTGGGAAGAGATGACACAATTAAAACTACATTTCTAAACGACATAGTGGAATTCCACATGAAAATATATTTTTTAAAATTTTTCTTCCCTTTATGCACTGTAATAGAATTTCTTAATTTATTGCTTCAGACTGAATCTATTTGAGTAAGAGTTAAACCTTACAAAAATATCCACATAGGGGACTTGTACCAATTTGAAAGAACTTTTTTTAAAAAAATGAGGGAGAAAAGTAGGACTCATTTAAATGTCTAACACCAAAGTCAGCCTCATTGAAAGTGAATACACAAGTGTACATTCTGAAGACAGTTGGATTTATTTGGCTTTGCAAATAATTTCTCAGACTTCAGTAGACACAATTTTGCTTAAAAACTTCCTTACCTGGAAGGTCACCTTTATAGTGAGCCAGCCTTCACAGCTGGCATGAAGCTCAAGCACTAAGGGAAATTTTTAAAGCTGTCCTTTACACTATGTAACTCATCAGTCATTAATCACAGAGTCATATCATAGAGAGGCTTTGGTTGGAGGGGACCTTAAAGAATATCTAGTTCCAACCCCTGCCGTGGACAGGGTTGTCACCCAGAAGATCAGGCTGCCCAGGATCACATCCAGCCTGGCCTTGAGCACCTCCAGGGATGGAGCATCCACAACTCCACTGGGCAACCTGTTCCAGTGCTTCATAATTCTCTGAGTTAATTTTTTTTCCTACCGTCTTAACAAAATCTCCCCTCTTTTAGTTTGAAGTCATTCCCCCATGTCTTATAAACATCAGATTGTGTAATTGGTCCCCCTCCTAATTACAATCTCCCCTCAAGTACTGGAAGGCTGCAATGAGGTCTCCCCAGAGCCTTCTCCAAGCTAAACAAGCAAAAAATCTTGTCCACTTGGAGAAACCTTTTAGGGCCAGAGCTTACTGAGACATTTAACTGAAATTCTGGAAGCATTTACATGAGTAAAAGTTGAAAATTGTACATGTAATGGATCTCTGAATTCAAAACATCTAAAACTATATAGGCAGACTCACTCACTTTTTAGTAGCTCAATGAAAAAGAACCACTTATGTTCAGTAGTAGAATTTAGAGAGTACATATCAGCAGATAAATTTGGACATAAGGAAAAACATTAAGACAACAAAGCTTTAATTTCTGTTATTTAACACAATCAGTTGTTAGCTAAGAGGACAGAGTCTACTCCAAGATGGAATATATTGTGGTCCCACATGTAATTTAATACTTACAAGTTTAGGAGTATATACAACTCTCTAGCTCATCAGTCAATTTAGTTGATTTCTAGGACAAGATGCTAAGCAGTATATATAGTAATTTGAGACACAGAAATTTATTGATACAGGATTTACAAGGAAAGAGTAAATTATCAGGGTTTTAGTTTGAAAAAGGGCCACAGGATCTGCCACTGTTTTTCCAGTCTAACTAAATAGTCCAGCAGGGACAGCATTTCAAGCAAACAGTTTCTCTGAAAGAACAGTTTCTGATTAAACTAGCAATGACAAATCACAGAGTATTCCCTAGTGTAATGCACTTTTTTAGCCGTATAAAATGAAAGAAAACAATATGAATTGCTAGGCCTCCGAGAATCTGTACAGTGAAAGGGAGTTCTTAAATCTATACAGAATTGTTCATGTGTAAAAATATTTAATTTCTATCTGTCTCTCTTTTCCTCTCTCTTCTTTTAATAATCTCCAAGGTGGGTGAATTGTACTTTCTATAGTTTTGACTTGGTATGCAGAAATGAAAAATGATTCTAGAAGAAAAATGACTAAGCACAATCATGATTTAAACTCTTCTAACAATGTCAACTGTATTTCAATAGATACGCATAATATATTTAATAACTATAATTTAGTACCAATAGTACTGTTAAAATGAGCATTGAAAAATTAAAATTGCTGAAATAAGCTTTACTTAATTTGATCCTTCAATTAGTGCTTATTCATGTATACATCTACCAAAGTCTTTAATGTAATCCATGTTTTTCTGACTTTTGGTCACATATACTTACATGTGGATTTCCTGTTACATTCTATTGTTTCCACCAAAAATATCTCATTTATTGCATGGAATAGGCATTGTCCAAATAAGATTTTTTCTTCCTTCTTAAATTTGTCTCCCTGGG
Organism: Aquila spilogaster; assembly: GCA_024606505.1. Taxonomy (NCBI): domain Eukaryota; kingdom Metazoa; phylum Chordata; class Aves; order Accipitriformes; family Accipitridae; genus Aquila; species Aquila spilogaster. The sequence continues at coordinate 17,200 of JANHGO010001373.1, forward strand.
CCTCATTAAAACAAAAAATTGAAACAATACACTATATTTTACATTGAAGGTAGATCTTTGTACACATTCAGCTCTGATGGAATTCTGGGTTTATGAATAGGAATGAAGATATTTTAAAAGAACACAGGATGATCTTCAATGATCCAAGAAAACAAAACAAAACACTTTGGTATTTTATCCTACAAAGAGTGTAATAAGAATACTTTTATAAGCAGATCAACAAAAGAATATTGTCCTTTCTCCTTGGAGCCTAAACAAAAGATGCAAACACAAGACTGAATTACTCCAGTTTGCTTAATAGGTAGTCAGAACTGATCTTCTGTCTCAAAGTGGCACTAGGAGCATGATCATGGATATAACAGGTAGCACCACATACAACTAATTGTAAATGACTCTGGAGATCTCTAAGGGCTGCTGAAGAAGCAGAACATTAAAGCATTTCCAAGAGATTCATCCCATGCCGTGAGAAAGAGCAGTCTGGGGTCAAAAGAAGTCATAACCTTCTTGTACAGCAAAAGAAGGATGTGCTCTTTTCAGAGCTTTCTGGAATCAATCTTCCATGATCAGAATGGTAAAATTAGCCAGTAGGGATAAACATGAGAGAGAAGCGAAAAATAGACATATATGGTTCATACTAAACCATGAAGTCATATAAAACCAAGTTATGAATGGACACAGACAAGAAACTATTTACTTTTACTACAATTTACTGTGAGAAGTTTAAGCAATAAACAAATAAAAAAATGAAACTTGAATTTCTCATGTCTGCATTGAATTTGACCTAGTTAGGTATTACTGAATTCAGATTGAAATATTTCAGTAATTCCTAAATGAAACTGTTTTATAAGACTCACATTACCAGAATCTTTCAATTGTTGATTATAACCTATTTAGGAAAAATTCAGTGGGTAAAACAGGAAGGAGAATGGAGGAACATGTTAAAAATAATGTCAACTTTTTCTACATTGTCAAAATTATTAAACAAATAAACCTTGCTAACTAAGAGCTATGGTGGCAACAAATAAAGCACTATATATATAGCTCCAGATTATTGAACTACAGTCGACAACAGGATGATCGACTTTCAAAGCACCACTACATCAGCCTAGGTGGTAAAAGATGCATTACTCCACCATATTTACCATTCATTCAAATTTTATAGGCTAGCTTCATGAAGTTGATAACAATCATGAGTAAAATCTATTGAGAGGAAGTAATTAAACACAGCTGATACTGGGAATTCTTTAAATGCCCAGAATTTCTGCTGATGAAGAAGGCTATGCTAGAAAAAACGGACATAGAAGGCATGTGAAAGCATCGATCGACTAAGTAATAATTAACATAGAAAAGTGGAGGAGCTCTTAGTTATAAATATAAAAGATAGGAAATATAAAAGATCTAAAAGGGAAGAAAAATTATAATGAATATATATGTGTGACTGACAGCTTTAATTCTTTTTTTCCAAACTATTAAATAGTTTTGGGGTACATTCAGGCAGCTGTATCATAAGCCTCATATTTTCAGTGTATGTACTCTAACCCTACTTAGGGTTTTTTTAATTAATTGAGGAAAGACAATGTAAATACATTATTACAAAATTTGCCAGATACATAAAAATCAGGAGAATCAGTAGTAGGAAGGTTATTTCAGGAATGAAGAATGAACTCAATTTCTTGGCAAACATATTGTGGGAAAATGATGTGTGTTTCAATTTTGCCAAACATCAAGAACATAATTATCAACAAGTAGTGTAAGTCATTCTTCAGGATTGGGAATTCTAAGAAATGACAGAAATATTGAATGACTTAGAGGTTAGTATGTATAATTACTTGATCACAAGTTTTCATTGCGGAATACTATAGTCCTTGAAAGTTTTAGCAAGAAAATGCCAAGTATGATCAAAGAGGTTATATTATATCTGTACTGACACTGAAGCCATCAGAAATAGATTACTGCATCTACTCATGCATTCAAAGAATTATGATGAAAAATTATAAAAGTTTCAGAGAAGTCAATGGAAATGATTAAAGGACTGGAGAATATGTCTTATAGGAAAAAGAAAAAAAAATTGGAAGAATAATTTAGTTTCCAAAATTAAGGGTTAAGAAGTGACATGATTGGTGATTAAACATACTTTCCTGATGAAATCTGATAACAGAGGACTTCTCAACCAGGAAACATTAATGACAGTAATCCCTTATTATTCTTCTTAAACAATACCAACTTTTCTGTGGGATGATTCTGATCTCCAATGATATGTGTTTCAAAGCCTCAAAATCCTTCCCTGAAGGTAACTTCTGACCCCCACATGATTTTAATTCTCAGTCTCAGAAAAAGGAATATTTGGGCAATTTCTACTATAACTATCTGTTGAAAACTTCATCCTGAGGTCCAGCAATGAAAATTTCAGGTTAAAATCAGGCAGCTTTCTAAGATCATAAGGATATATCCTCATGATGCACAATCCTGACATGCACTGTCACTTTCTGAGCTTCTTATAAGTTTTCTGTGCTTTTCAACCATGTGATCTCGCAATGTCTCAAAAGCAGGTGTGTACCCTAATCTGCATTTTATCATAGAATACTCTGAGTTGCAAGGGACTCACAAATTTCTAACTCAGCTCCTGAAAAAATCTGGGCCTTTGTGGCTTATCCAAAGTCACAAACAAATTGGTGGCTGGTGTCAAAAATACAAAACTGATCACCTGACTTCTAATCTCTGTTCAAGTCACCACTAGAACTCCCTGCTATTAACACATACATAGTAATCGACACTTACTTCATTATACCTGCATTATATTATTTACATGTTGTACAGACTCTGAATTCCTATTCATAACTCTATGGTCTTTAACATGCAATTTATTTAGTCAAAGAAAACAGAAATAATTCAACTAAAACAACATTTCAGCACTGTGAGGTATCCAGTTTCTGGATAATCTCAGGCACTAAACTTCAGTCAAGAGGTGAACCTCAGTGTAGAGAAGCCACTTCTCCTACAAAATGTAGAGGAGAGATAGGGGATGCCTGAGCAGGGTTTTAAGGTTTTCAGTCCTAAACTCAGAGACTTAAGCCTCCAGCTTTAATCCTAGGCACTGGCACAGTGCACATGGAAAAGTTTCCATGTGCTACGGTTTACTTTCTAATCTAAACAGTACAATATAAACTGGTGTATGTGTTATTTCATGGATGACACAGTTTTCAAGTTATGACAGCTCAGTAGTGTCCCAGACTCTTGTTTCCCACACATTCCACCCCTTTTTCATTTTCCATAACTGTCATGGAAAGCAGCTTCAGACTGCTGGAGAACACAGAGGGAAAAGAGAGAAAAAGATATGTAATACATTTTAATAATAAATTGTGATGGATCAGTGTTATGACATTATCTGTTGCTATGATGATAGGTCAAGCTTGTAGCCAGACAGTTTAGAGCAGCTAGTTTAAGAAAACAAAATTATTCCCAGTAGGTATCTAAAGGCCATTAAAAGTAATAGAGAAAATCACTTTCCTCATCCTCTTCTCCAGCTCTCACTCTCTGACTTCTGCCATAATGAATCACAATGATATACTACTAATTTTTTTTACATTCATTTTCTCCAAACTCAAAAGCATATTTTCTTCAAAATACTTTATCTACCTACCCTGGTGAGCATTAAATTGAAGTCAAGGTCCCCTTGCCTTTGGACTGTTTGGTGTTTTGCTTTCTGTTTTTAAATTAGTTTGATACTAGTCAGCTTATTTTGTATTTTCAATAACAACCCCATTCAGTGACTAAATAAACACACACTTTACCACCTCTTCCTTAACTGGAATAAGTTAAGAACCATGTTTCAAGCCTAGACCCTTAATTTTTCCCTTGAAATATATGCAGAACTGCCATTAATCCATTTACCAGTTATTAACTCTCATGTACATTGAAAAGAAAACTTAGCATTTATGTAGCATTTCCATACAATACAATAGAAAACTGTTATTTAGTATGTCATATATATGTCGCTTTCTTTTCTTTCCAGAGGTGCAATTCTCAGTGCAAATGGAACAGAAAGAAATGTACACCATAGCAGAATGGAAGCAATGTTCTGAAACATTCTAAACTAATATCTTAGAGATATGTCCTTAAAACAAAAGCTGTTCAAATTCCATCTGTTAAAGTCACAAAGTCACAGTACTTAATTGTTACAGATGCTTTGAAGAAATATGGAAGTAAATTTTTAATTTATTTAAAATGTAGATATCAAGTTCTGCTCTATGCTGAATCCATTGGAACTGTGTAAATTACAACCTGGAAAATGCTCAAGAGCTACAGCCTTCATTGCAAAGAACCGAAGTACATACCAGCTGCACTCAGATTTGTTGAGTACATGCTGCAACTCGAACTCCACCTATTCATTTACAGATCTAATCTAACATGCCTTCCAACAATGAAATGAAATCATTGTATTAGTGTGTTGATGTAGAGTTATTCAGAAGTACTTTTAATTGTGGCAAAAGAGCACCATATAAGTACATAGGAAAAAAAAATCAATTTCATGTTAGGAATATTGTATGCATGGTGTGTGTTCTCTTCCTGGATTCAGGTCAGTAAAAAAAACGTATAATTAATCTTTCAATCTTAAAATCTGATGAGTTAATCTATAGCTAAATTGTATGTCACCATGCACTTTAGCTTTGTTAAAATATTACTGACACCTTCTGAAGTGAAGAAAAATTGGATTCTTTTTCAATGTCATCCATAGGTAGATTTATTCTCAAAGTTTGTGTTTGGTAACTTAAATTTAACTGAGATTTTCTGTTCTAATCATCAACATTCAAGGCTCATGTTATCTCTCTAGTATTTGAAGAGAATAAAAGGACTTTAATGGTAAACTGAGAAAGATAACTTCTCTTTCTACCCTTTACTATGTACTTTAAAAAATGACTTTTTAAAAAAAACACAAACTATTTGAAGCACAACATCTTGTTTCAAAGAATGTAAATAACTCAGAGCAAGCTAATGATCCCTGGCTTTGATCATGCATATCTCCTCCTGTACACGTAACACAATCAAACCAACAGGATTATTCATGCAAGTAAAGGTCTTTTGTTGTAATAGAGGTTATCAGCTTTGTGCCTACACTCCTGTCTAATAATGAGAAGACAAATACTTCCACATCTCCAAGGTTTCATTTTACTTCTGTAAATGAAATAGTTTTCAATCATCAGTAGAAAAAAAGGAAATGTCCTTGCCAATGCATGTAGTACAAAGGAGTCTACACTTTGGAGATATATAAGGAAATGGTTTTATTTGCCTTTTTTTGTAGTAATGATTGTACGGTGAATCAGTCACTATTATGCCTATATACTGGACAAAATATAACCTCCTTCACTCATTCTTAGTAGCAAACCATAGCATCTAGAACATTTATGTGTGACAATGTTCACATTTTGGAGATTGTCCCAAAACCTAATCAAAAACATCATATATGTTTTATGTGAATTTCACAGCTTAATTCTATTTGTAACATATTTGATGTTGAAATAAATTGACACTTTCAGTCCATATACAATTGCTCATTGAGACATTGTACTTCACACAGGAGAATGATTTTACAAAATCCAGGATTTAAATGTATAGTTACTTCACAAATGATTATGAAGACTTACATGTATTACCAAATCTAAAGAAACAGCATCAGCAAAAGAATTATTAAATATATTTTAATGGAAAATATCAGAATGCTATGTGATGGGATTCCAAACCATAAGGTAGAATTGCTCCCCCCTTCCTTGAAGGGCAAATACATAGACATTATCTAATATCTAGAGTTAAATCTTTTACAGTGCATTACACTGGAGCAAGATAGCTTAGTAATTAGGGAAAAAAATCACCCATACAGGATGAGTTCAGATGAAACAAAAAGGCTGAAAAGGAAGTTACTCTTTGAGCTTTGGGAATATGTGATTTCTCCTTTGCTCTTTCCGCTCCAATTATATTCAGTGGGCTGGCCAAACCCATTAAGTCCCATTCCCTCCCTAGGACCACAGGGAAATTCTTCTATTTCTCATCACTACTAAAGCTGAATTGTAGAGCTCTTCACTTCTGCATGTGCAACTCTGCTGTTAGCTCAGGGCCCTCTGAACTCTGCCCCTCATCTGAAAGCTATAGGCTTGCTGGCTCATGCCTTCACTTGCCTTTTGTCCTCCAGCTCTGGCAACAGGTGCAAGATGTTCCTGTAGGGCTAAAGGATGTTTTTATGCTGATCTTCATTGATCTTGGAAGACAAGTAAATTCATTCTCCTTCTAGGGAGCTCACTTGAACCAGAGGTCAGCTCTTGAGACCAAAGGTAATCATTCTCCATCTTCTTTGCCAATATTTCTTCTAACAGAGCACACACCAAATAGCATTTATACAATAAAATGAGAATAGAAATATTAATTCTGTCATGTTGTTAATAGTTTTGCAAGGAGAAGGTTTAAATGTAGCTATTAATTATTTTCCCCTCAATGTTTTAAATGTTTGTTTGGTTATAGGGTTGATTTTACTTTTCTTTCTCTCCTACATCTACCCTTCAGTTTCAAATTCACAGAGTTCAAAATGTGACCCAAGCTGTACAATGCAGGTTGTAGATCTCAAAACTCTGTTAAAATAAAGTGAGTACCACAACATTCACGGTTATTTAGAAAACAGTTGTATGGTGAGCATCTTCTTACATTAATCATTATTTTGAATTATTAGAATATTATTAACTCAGAATATAAAAGCATTAGAAACCAGGATTCAGACTTTCAAAGTTTAGTCATCTGCTACTGCAATTCTTCGAGATAATAATGATTGACTTTGTGAAGGTGATAAGGATGGCGTGTAGAAATGCTGTTATTTTCCTCTGAGACAACTGGGAGTAAAAACTGCAATGGGCTGTGGTGAGATGGAAATAAGAACTTTTTTTAGTTTTTCATAAAAACAATTTTATTGGAAGTTAAGGGTAAGCAAATAATAAATCCTACCTCTGTCGCTTGAAATCTCCATGCAATTACTTCTCGTACATCAGAAACTGAGCATTATAAGTCAGAAGCTTGTCTCTTGGTCAAGTTCTGCAATTTTGAAGCTGCCCAAAATCTTAAATAAAAAATAATAATAAGAAAAAAAGGTTGACTATTTCTAATGCTTCCACTACTAGCAGAAGCATGCAGTCAAGTTTCTTTCAGCTGGAGAAATGAAGATGTCAGTGCCACCAGAGTGTAGAAAAGTCATAACATGGGAAAGTGTCCTTCTTCGTTTTGTTATCTCCCCAACAGATGAGTAAGGGCACTGTTTGCACTACATCTAAATTTTGTTCAAACCAAGCTCTTCAGCATCCATCAGTCTACAAACTTCTGTGAACTCTGTGAGGTCTAAACTAACTTGTAGTTGAAGCCAACATACGATTCAGGGCTAGTACTATTTGCTTGTACCATCTTTATTTTCTGGTAGACTGACATACGTCTTTTGAATGTAATTCATAAAACCTTTGATACCAGGAAAAAATGAAGCCTGGTAGAAAGGTATTTCCACAAGTGATGTGGTAACAGCATTATTTTGACAGAGGTTTTTGCCATATGAAACATAATCTACTGAAAACATAAAATCATTAAACTACTCAGTTTGTCATGAATATTTGAATTATGTTTACAGTAGTTGTACATTTTCCATCTCCCTATCACTCTTTAAATAAGTACTATTTTTTGTTCTAAGCTGTAATCTCTTTAGCCTTCATATCCTCTTTACATGTGGTGAAAAGCATCATGTTTTTCATTTAAAAGATGAATGACAAGGAAAAAAATAAATATTTATCATTTTTGTTAATGGTGCCTTATCTCAGTTTTTCTCTGCTGTAAACTATGGTCAGCATGAATCATGAATGCTAATGAGAATACAGTAGAGTGAAGACTAGAAGAATTTGTATTTTGGCTACATCACTGACTGTAAGAAGTTCCCAAGGTGCTACCGGAAGATAAATTTTAAATTACTACAATAAAGTGGGATTCCCACTGCACACAAAAAGAAGCTGTATTCAGGTATAATTATAGGATTACGACCTATTTCTCTACTCAGGATCTGATCAGTAGGTTTGCAAAACAGCATCAGTTCCTAAGGGAGCTTATTCTTATTTCAGATCATTCCCTTAAATTAGGATAGAAGAACAAAAATGAAGTACATTAAGATCAGAGAATATTACTTTTTTATTGTTTAATATTGTTTCAAGCTATCTACTACCCAGTATAAAATATTATTTCAGTGGCCAGTACCTAAGTAAATAACCCCGAATTCTATCATATGTATTTTGATATAATTTTATTACCTTTTGGTACCTTTGGAACAGCAGTTTCTTTCAGCTGCCCCTGTCCTTCACAGTCTGAAATGTACATTATTTTTGGATAAGTTATTTTACCTCAAACAATGTTTAGCCACTAAAATACATGGAACTTCTGTGAGAATTTTCTTTTTTTCCTATTAAGGATCAATATTGTCATCTACCTCCTTGTATTTAACAGTTCCTTCTACAAAAAGCTATTATCTTTTACTATTTGGGCTATGAGAAAGTCCCTCCCTTTTTTTTTTTTTCCTTTTCTTAATGCTTTTTCTGACCTTATTTATTAATTTGCTAATAATTTCTTATGCTGTTAGGGAGCATAACATCTGTGTCTACTTCTGGATGGTCAATCAGTTATTAATCAGAAAAGAAATATCCAGTGACAGCAAATAATTAATTAAATTGCAAAAGAACATAACTAAACAGAATATCTTAACATATAAACTTGCAACTGTTGATGTCATAGTAAAAAAAATAAATAGATCTCAGTAGTAACTACAAAAAAAAATTCAAAGAAACCAAAGAATCAGTTAAATACTGATAAGAGTAATATACTGATACAGTCAGAGGAGAAATCACATAAAAGACTGGATACAAAGATAAACAGAATTGATATTTAAAAGAAAAAAAAGAAAACACATAAAACACCCTTCATCTTTAATTTTCCTTTCATTTTCTATTTTGTTTTTCCAAATGTAATATTCAATCTTGTATTGGTGGCGGATATGACCAGCTGCCTATCATCAAAATTATTAAGCTTATTATCTTCTCAAAGTACTCTTCTGAACCAACATAGCAACAAGACAGATTATCTTGCACAGTTAGACTGTAACCATATATGGTTTAAATGGATTCTAACTACTGCGTAGATAGAACTGAAAAAAAAAATAAAAAAACTCCACATTTGTTACTAATTACTACTTGATCTTCCCAAATAATTTCTATTAATAGAAATAAGCTACTGGTAATTGAGATGATCAAAAGTATGAGGGAATGGAAGCCTTCAAACAAAAATCGTTTTTTACAGTGTAGTTAGTCTAGTAGAAGTGCAGTGATTAGAAAGGAATTTTACTAATTTAGAACAATTGTAAATACTGCACAATAAAATCCTTTACCTAATGAAATACACTGATGAGGTATAGTATTAAAAATCCTATTTTTTTTGTCTTTTACAAGCTTTTCCATTGTGCGTCTGACCAAAATAAGCTATTACCTGAACATATATGTGTTACTATTATCTATTATATATAAAACCTATATTACATATATTATATGTATATATGTTACAAGAATCACAAAAATGAATTCAAGTAAAAAATGAAGGGAAAGTTTTTAAATGCAACTTCTCTTGCAAGAGCTTACTTATTCCATCTGTGATTAAGAAAGATTTCACCTGTATTTGTAGTCCTAGTTCACTAGTTACTATCTCCATGGGCATTTATGACTTCTTTGAGGCACTGATTTGCCATACTTAACAAAGAAAACCATAGAGAAGTGAAAACAATGCAGGAATTTTCTATTCTGCTTTTATATGTGAGCCGTATAAAATGTTTTGCTTATGTGCCCATAAAGGACAGGATCAAAATGTGGGGTCCATAGCAGAACCTGTTTTACAACAGAATGTAGGTTTCTGTATATACTGGAGTAGAAGATAACTGTAGCGAATTGCAGCAGGATTGAACTTTGTTGAAAGCTCCTACACATTCAGAATGTAAAACTAAAGCCAAGGCCTATAAACTGTTGGACATTTTGTGCGGATTAATTATCGTTTTGTTTATGACAGCTATAATTATACCACACTGCTAGCCATCATCACACAAGATGTCTTTATATCTACACATTACTTTTTAGGAGTATTGCAAACCTACGATAATTGTTGGGTGGTTCTAATTTCATGATAAATTGAAAAATTCTGATAGCATGTGCTTATTTGGTTTATTGTTAATTTCCTCATTAGTTCCTTCTATAAGATTTTTCTGCTGTGTAATAGACAAAATTGTTTCATCCCTGAAATAGCTGTTAATAGCTCTTAATTGTCAAATGCCTTTCTACTGCTCAGGCCAATATTAAAATATCTGCCATAAGAGCCAATCTTTAGATAACATAAAACCAGCAATCAAAACTTTTCATTCTTTAAACGCTTTTCTTTATCTGTGAGAGGCTAAAAAATAGCTCTGTAGATGGCAACCATGGCTTTAAGGTATGTTTTACAGCGTATTTTTGCAAACTGATTTTTTCAGGTTTATAGGCCTCACAGCAGAGATTACAGAAGACCACACAATTAGAATGATCATTTTTCTTTGCATTAACAGAATACATTTAGAATGGCAGGAGTTAACCTTAGGTGAACCTGTACTAATTAATGATGTTTCATGGACAATGGTTCAGCATTTAAGAGAGTACAGAGGGGAATCTTCAAAAGTGCCTCAGAACTGAAGTCCAAAAGTCACAGTGAGAGACAATGAAACAGCGTCCCTAATTCCCTGGGGTTTGTTTTTGTTCTAATTAGGCCCCAATTTTCAATCATTTATGAATGTACTGTGTGGAGAAAGAGATTTAATGACTCACAAGGAGAAAATTCTTCTTCATTTAACTGCAGTGAAAACTGCAGAGGTAGTGTTGTTGCAAGAGAGAATTTCCTCACTGTAGCAAGCTGGCATGCCATAGCAGTTGTAAAAATATCTGTTTGAGTAAAGAACACATCTATAAGAAAAAGTATTATGGAATCCAACAAACTCTTCCAGCCGATAAGAAAAGGCTTCTTGCCTTCTCTTGAATTGACATATGTATATACAAAGTGATTTGATTCCTCTTTCTTCTGTGCAACAACATGAACAACTGCAATTCCTCGGGTATGGAAGCTCATCTTTTTTTATTTATCTTTTGACTGCTGACTTCATAATTACATCATAAAGAATTGTTGAACTGGAGTTAGGAAAAACTATTATATCATCCCTTTAATCTTGTTTCAAAGTTAGCACATGATACAGCTCTCCCACAGAGACTAGTGCAGACAACTGTCTTCTGCAGAAACTCTGTGAAAATACAGGAACATGGGTCAATCTCATCCATATTCACATTTTACACCAGGAATTAATTTGGAGACATAAACAGTAGTTAAAAATAAATTATTAAAAGCTAGCCCCAGATACTGTTTTCATTACATGTCTGAATAATGCAAAAATGGGGAGTGAAAATGCAAAACATATTGTCATGATCTGTAAGTAGCAGTGTTTATTAATTCAGTAGTTAAAGCAGTTTTCAAATAAACTGTCAGCCAGCCAAAGACATCTTCTGTGAAAGCATAAAAAAACACATAACACATTTTAAGTAAACAAAAATTATTTTATGGGTGTGTTCTGCTTGATATCACACATGAAGGATTAGAGAAAATCAAAACCAAAAGAGTAAGATCACTGAAGTACATGAATTTATCACTATGGTAGCCTTAGAAAAAAAAGAAAGTTAAATAAAAGAAATAGTTGGAAACTGATGCCTCCACCCCATGCTCAATACCATGAAGACTGGCCAATTTCCAGAGTGCAAAAGCTTGCTTCATATATTCTGAAAATTAAGAAAAGGCTCTGAAAAACTTAGATGTTTGCTGAATTAAACTGCCTTTTCAATGTTCACAATAGATTAACATTTGTGCATATATTGCCTTATGGTTCACAAAAATTCCTATCATAATCATGGAAAAAAATAGAATAGTTTGCACAGAATGTATATACACTAAATAGGGTATGAATTAACTCTTCCTTTTACTGCACATTTTACCAGTTATCTTTTCTAATAAAATACATTTAAAGATAATTCATATTTGATCACACTGAACTCTCCCAGTTCCTCTATTCAAACAAGGACAGATCATCTTCACACAAGGATGATTCTGTGGAATATACAGACAGCTATTTTTCTACCGTTTATAGGAATCATGTATTGTTTCTAAAATGTTTCTTAAATACTCATGGTTAGAGTATTGGTTCATCTCAAAAATAGACTTTACAACGATATGAAAACTCAATTTATGCTTTAAAAAGATACTTCTTTAAAATAATTTTAAATATTGGACATATAATGTTATTCATTTATACACTCTTAGCAAAAGAAAATCACTCACTGAAAAAAGATATCTAAGTTTTATGCTGGTCATGTCTTAGAATATGACATCAAACTAAGAGTTAATATGACAGTAATATTTATCACATGGGCCATACAATTGGCAGCAGTTGAAATAAAACAGAATTTGCAAAACTTTCTGATTTAGGTTTGTGTCTCATCAAGTTTATCAGAAAAGTGTGCAAAACTCAGAACTTTACCTTTAAGAGATTAACTTTAGGAACAATGAGCTGTTAATGAATTTGAAACACGGAGCAGAGATATTAGATTGCATTTATCAATCTGGATCTTTCTTTTTGTTTAAAAAAAAAAAACAACAACACCCTTGATTTAGTTAAAAAAAAATAAAAGCATGTGAAACTATTTTTGTTAAGCTTTCTGTGTATAAACTAAACAAACCATTAAAAGCTTTCCACATTTCTCAAACAAGCAGTAAATCTCTATGTTTCAAAAATGTGTTTTCTCTAGCATTGGAAGACGCAGTTAAGCAAAATTCTGGAGTCCATGCTTTAAATCCAGGAATTATAGCTTGATCTTTTTCTCCATGCAAAATATTAACCTTTGCCAAGTACATTAGACAATAATTAAAAACAGATCTAAATCCTTTATCAGTCAAGATTTCAAAGATGTTGCAACAGACAGATGCTGTTTCAAGCTAAGATGAAAGCTTCACATTTTCATGATCACAATTTATGCACTATATGGCTCTACAACTTGTGTTAAGCTGTGGGAAGATTTAAAAACTCTGGCCTTGTTTGAAAAAGAAGTCGTTCCCTGCTTGCAATTAGTAGGTGAAAAGCCAGGAGAAGAATCTCACTGATAGACACTTTGAAAAGATGCTTTACATATGTAGCTGATAGGTGGAAAGTGAATCAAAGCATCTCCAAGGAGACTGAACAGTGGTTGTACTTGAAAAATGATCGTGATATCTCTAGGGAATTAATCTCTTCCACGTACTATTTCAAACAAAACTGGCCAACATGCAACTGATATTAGAAATACTGTAATTTTCAGTGGTGGTGGTGTCTGTTTTTTGTTGTTTTTTTCATTTTATCATGGATGTAGCTCAGCAGTGCATTTTATGTCCTTGGAAGTGAATAAACATATTTTTTGTTCTTACAAATGATGCATCTAAATACTAACACTAGTCAAAAACAATCCAGATATGACATAATCATTTAGATGTTGGATTCTCTGATTATTTGACTTAAACAGGAGTTCTTACTGCTTTCCACTTTCTGTGAAGTTTTATTACGTATTTAACACACAGTTTAAATAAAATATGCCTGTTAAAACTGATTTCAAAATGGAAGGTCAAATTTGTTCAACTGTCATAAAAATTTGCCTTTCAAATGCAAAAATAGTGATCCCATTTCTAAGTTATTCATTTCCTTAATGAAACATTTGGATATTTTAAATTATGAAATGTTGACATTAACTTGGTTTTATGAAAAGCCTATAAGCAATAGTCAAAAGAGCTGTTACAAATTCTCATCTCCCATAAACAAAATGTTATGTGTCATCTCACGTTTCTGTAAACTTTGATGTTAATAAGTACTAATTATGTTTATTATCTGAATGTCTAATGTTTCCTTACTATTTTAAATATTGATAAAAACATTAAAATAACTTAAATTCTTCCTTAAGTTTTAATTCCAGAATAAATTTATATGAACATATTTACTATGCATGATTGTCTCTGAGTATTGAACCCTAGCTATTAATGTTTATTAGGAGTGAGAATATTTTTTTAGCATTTCAGTTCCTAGAAGTAGTTTCCTCTTTACATAAATCTGATAACAATTCAGATGAATTTCAAAGCTGCTGTATATAGGTTGACAGTAATCAACATGTGGACAAGATAACCCATTTGTCACATTGCTGATCTCTTTGGTCAGTCTACTGCTGAACAGATTTCTTTGCCTTGCTTTTCCCAGGACAATTATCTTGGATATATTGCTTTCATGGGAGATGTTAACCATAAGCACTACTTTCTTTCTTGCCTCTAAAGTCTCTCTTGGCAAATAAGAAATATGAAACACATTGTTTAGATTTCACAAAAGCTAAATCATCTCAAGGAATAAAGAATGGGCAACTGGAACATTCTCTAGCAAGTCAAACTAGGAAGTGAAAAACCACCCAGGAGGGAAGCTTTTGTGAGATATTTTTTTACAATAAAGTGCTCCTTCATCAAAGACAATCCTTTCTATTGCCAATATAACTAAGCATAAGAATAATAAAGTTGACATTTTAAAACTCATAAAATGTGCATGCTAAACTAAGGTTTTCTAATTATCTCTACAGCTGTTGTGTACCTGCCTGAGAACCTGTTATTGAAAAGAGATCCAGAAAGACCACCCATTCAGAGACCATATCACCCAACAGGGAAGTGCCAACTTTAATCCTTCAGAGGTCTTTTTACCCTACCACATATCCAACACTTCCATCAAGCTACAGGATTGAGTGACAAGAGATTTAATGTTTTGTAATGAGAGGCTAATTTTTGGGGAATTATACAGGGGGCAGAGGGTCTCTGTAGCAGAATTGTGTCAATGAAAATGCCACAATGGTGATATCACATCCAGGTTGCTAAGGTTACCACCTACTGATGTCCCAAAGGTGGAGACTAAAGAATGAACTTCATAGATTTAGCTAGGAGTTCAAGTTACAGAATGCAACCATATGTTGGCACTTAGGTTGTAGAAGCAAAGCTCCCAGCAATGGAAGGAACTGGTAAGACAAAGAGCGTGAGAGAGAGAGAGAGAGAGAGATGGCCACATACGGATATAACAATAGCATTCTTAAATTAATGATTGTAATAATTATATAATAAAAAGCAGAAGGTAATATTTGCTGGATTTTTCAAAACAAAACAGCTTTTCACTTAAATTTGTCAAAACACCCATATATGAGGTATTATGAAGTATCAGATTTTTTCTTTTATTATCACTTGGTCACTAGGGAAGCAGAGGTTAGAAAATTAACTGTAATTGCCTTTAATTGTTTTAAGCCCTAGATTCATTTGTTTAGATGAAACTTGTAGAAAAGCATTTATGGTTAAAGATGGGTTCGTGGTAAGCTAAGCATGAGTATTCAGGTTGCCTTGGGGTTTAAAGAAAGACCCTATTCTCACAAAAGTACTTGACCTGGGAATACATTCAAAAATTGGGGTCAAATGTGCACTAGCTGAGTTAATTTATAAAGGCCTCATTTTTCAGAAGTAAAAGTATCAGGAAAATGATGGGAGAAAAAAATCTAATGAGATCCTAGATTTTTAAAATAGCTTCAGGTGTAAACAACAGCTGCTAAAGTGAGGTATTGCACTTATATCTACCTAACGTGACTGAAAAGAAGGGATAATAAAAACATGCTTTAAGTCTCCTCACATTCACTTGAATACTCCAGTGTGAAATTCATTACTGAAAACAATTTCAAGCCTTTCTTTCAGTCAACTATTCCCTATTTTTTCAATGGGCAATTATTTTATTCCATGCTTAAATTGAAAAGAAATCTAAGTTTGGTAAATGCTAATTGACAGAGCAATGTTGGCAACAGGGCAAATATAAGGAACAAAGAGAAAGAATGAGTTTAAAGGATATCTTTAAAAGGCTTTTACTTCTCAAAGAAAAATAAATCAAATAACCAAAATGACTTAATCCCTTGAAGGGAGAGAGATTGGAGAGTTAGAGTCATTTTTTTTCTCTTTTATAAGACTGGTGAATCCTTATTCAAAAGGAAAAAAAATAATTATCACCAAAACTTTAATATATTGATAAAAATTTCAGTTATGACCCATGTTTGTTTACATGTGTGCCAGGAGATATGATAGAATGCTTTATGTAGGGGACTGAGATTCTCTTTTTACACTTGAGAGCATATTTTGTGCCTTTTATTTCCTCATCTGAGAATGGGATGAGATGATGGGTGGAGAAATGACTGACTTAGAGAAAGGAAAAGAGCTGGCATTCATGAAATGTGAGCCCATATCCTGGCATAAAGCTCAGGAGAGTAATACTTTTCAAAATTAGACAAATGCTGAGAATGCAGCATCTTCTTGGTGACCATCACTATTTTGATAGCAGGAGTTATGTTAAAAAATTTAGCTAAATTCTGCCTAGGTTTAACTTTTGATATTTTTCAGTCAATATAATGGAACCTATCCAGACACGAGTACCTCAATGTATTATTCATGTACCATGCTACTTACAGTGAAATAAATTTTAGTTAACAGAGCAAATCTATTCATTGGTCCTAAATAATGTGATAGAATCTTACAAGAATTAATAGATGTGAACTTTTTGTCATCGACAGAGGACCTGACAATTGTGCCATAACTCAAGTCTGTTGCAAAGTTGACACACTTCTCCTCGTTTGCAAAATATTTGTGATTTACTGTGAACAATAAGTCCCTTTGGAGTTGTATTCATCAAACTTGAAGGGCCAAATTTAATGCATGCATTCCAGATCAAATATATTTAGCAGTTAGGTGAGATATGACAGGAAGGAATAAGAAGGAAATATCATCATTGTAATTGCACAAGCAACTGACCCTTTGGCTTGTGCATCAGGGTAGATGGTACTGACCCTCATCAAGATACTGAATCATATTAGTGTCAGTGTTTTTCTGATTAGCAAAAATCAATCAACAGCAAAACCATATAAATTTGAGAACAGTGAAGATAGCATAAATTGCAGCTATAACAGAAAGTGAGAATTCTTCTGAATTCCAGACATGAGAATAATTATTCTGTGCATCTGCTAGAGGTATTAAAGACTTATGGAAGTAATCAATTACAGCATAGGGCGAATGCAAAGGTCTTCGCTTCATCACTTGCTTTCCTATTAACCATGACATTAAAGAATCAGTACACATCCTCAACTTTTATTTTACCCTGGAATTAACTTATCACTACTATTTGTGTGTCACGGTTTTATGATTTTTGTTATCGGTATTCCACATCATAACATCATGTGAGGCACTGGGAGTTAAAGAGTTAATGCTCC